>OMNN01028978.1:0-11482 GCA_900302755.1 Chromis chromis
CTTGTTTGCGTGAATTTGAGCTTTGCACAATGTTTTGAAGTGAAACTTGCTGTGTTTTAAAATGGCAGACATATAGAATAAATCCAGTAATGAACAAGAATTGAAGGCAGCTCCAATGTTCGCTCTTTTACTGTTATGACGCCGGTTTCTTGCTCTTTGCATAATCCTTTTTCTTTTTCTTGAACATTCTTGTTCTGGTAGTTCTCTTGAGTAACTGTGGTCCTCCATGTTTCCTTCTTCAAACTTGTCAGGGCCTGGTGGAAGCAACGATATAAGTAGCGTCAAACCATTAGCACCTGTGAGATCATGTGACAACGAAAACGCGACAACGAGAAAGGCGAAGGAATCCTGTATGTCCCTTACCGGCCAATGTATTTAAAGATGGCGCGTGGATATGGAGCGTCTTCCACCGTTCATGCATATATAAATGTAAAATTCCAAGCCAATAGGAACACTTGGAAATGATGGTGGTGGTGAATATTCATGAAAAAGGTCACATTTGTGAATGGGTAACATGTTTTTTCATAGGGAGCAACTGTAGAAGTTACTGATTGCCCCTTTAAGCATTCCCAGAACTATTCTGATTAATTTTGTGTTGTTAGATGTTTCAGTTGTGGTATTAAGCCTGTGTTTGCATCAAGAAAAACATACAGGAACAACCCCTTTGTCTTCCTTGTCTACACACAGCTACTACATTGTCCACAAGTTAGATCTGAGATTCTGGCATGTTGTGCTATTTGTAGCTAATGTTGCGTTGAGCCTCTACTCAGAAGCAGAGATGTAAAACAGGAAACCTGATAAGTGCACTTCTTTCTACCTCGACAACTTTAATTTTTTTTCATTTTCCAACAGTCTGAAACATAAACTGTTTGAAGATTGCTTGATTGATTAAATGTTGCACAACTTCCTCCCACAACTTTTTTCATCCACTTGGATAATGAAACCATAGCGATATGTACCCACATCATCAGAAGCAAAAAGGAAATTTGTTCAATATAATGTTGTTGTTATTGTTTAGCTTTAATGCATCAGATGCAAACCGCCATGAAGGCGCATAATGAAAATGCCAGTTTTGGTTCCATGAACAAACTCCCAGCATGCTCCCTGCCTGGCTCATAACCAGTCCATCATATCCTCTCATAATGGAGCGTGCTATGAGTCACACTCAGCCAGTCAATAATTTAACAGCTCTGTTGCACCATCGACATGTGACAACAGTTTGGAGTGAGAAAACGAGGCTGCAGGGTCTCTCACCTGGTCTGCTGTTGGCACCGGGAGGCCGAGGTGTTGGTTGGTTGTTGGCTTATTCCCTTTTCTCTGGGTTAAGGAGGTGACCTTGCCTCTTTGCACACTGTTGCTCTCATTGTGGCCTCTGCAAGGGCTGTAACAGGTACCAGTCATAAACCACCCAATAGTCTGCATCTCCAACCAGATGACCTTGTGTCTTCCACCACATCCGCCATAGAAATGCACTCCATGCAGCCTACTCCAAGGGCTGATGAACTGGATGTTGACATACCCTGATCCCCCTACATGCACCTTTTGGCACCCAACTTGTACAAAACACTTTAATAATGCATTTCATTAACTAAGACCAAGAGTTTCTTCACCCTTTGTGTCTTTATTGCATCGTATTGATGTTTAGCAGCAGTTTACATTGAAGTTTCTGTCTTCATTTGACATGTAACAAGGTGAGATCCTTCCATTATCTTTATTCATTTCTGTAAATTTCTGTATTTGTGTGTTTTTTTTAATTGTTGCCATAGAACTAAAGTTAATATCCATGTACATTAAATATATTAAGGAAGTGGCTAAATTGGAAAAGTCGAAAAGTGCCAATAATTGTTGATATCAACCAAAATGAAACACCTATATCGCACAGCACTATGCAGCAGCTCTCCCTAGTTACTGCAAACAGATTTTGATGTGCAAAATCTATTAATGCCCCTGAAAATAACTACAACCTATTCCAAGATCATGTGTTTTTAATTAGTTATTAAGTGTAATTTTTGAAAATAAAAACAAGACTTCCGTAAGGATTTCTCAAGAGAATTCATAATATCTTGCAGAACAGTTTGTACCTCTTTAGAACCACATCTGCATGGCCTTCTACACCCTGAATCTGTGAATTTGTCCTCTTATACCCCCTTTCCACCGAGCTGGTTCCAGCACTAGTTCGGAGCCAGAGCCTGACTTAGCACCAGTTCTTTGTGTTTCCACCGCGTAAACACCGGCTCCAGGTGCTAAAAACTGGTGCACCAGCTCTTTGCTGGGCCAGAGCTAAGCACCGAGTACGTCAGGGGCTGGGGATGGGGTTATCGTGATCAATGATCAACAGTGGAAAGGGACATGCAAGCGGTAATTTGTGTCCTTTTCCCCCAGGACATCCCTGGTCTGATCACAGATGTATTGGAATGACTCCCGGGATGAGCTGAAATCTGGTACAATTGTGTCCCACCAGTAGCGCGATCGCGGATGTGCCCAGGCAACAGGCGACCTCCGCCTCGCAAACAGCCTTAAGACCATCTATGGAGATCATCAACTTAATGTTTGTTTAACTGCTAATCGATGCAAATGTAGTCGTTTTACAATGACACAATGGCGTGGCTCCAACTTGACTCTTTGCCAATGGAAAAGCAAACAGGTTCTTAAGAGGAACGAGATTTGAACTAGCACCGAACTAGCATCTGGTTCTTCTTGGGGTATTAAAGTTGTTTTTCTCTAAAATACAGTGGCAGTACTGTTCTGACAGCCATCTCTCTGCTGCCATAACATCCTTGAAAACTGAGCTTCTTGCAGCTGCATAACCACACAACAACATTATAACTTTGACAACAAGTAAACTCGTCGCTGTGATAAATTATCCATCTCAAGGTCTTCGGTAAAAACTCGCAGTGTCCTGTGACATGCTGTAAAAAAACCACAGTCTGTCTTTAATGGACCCACACATGTGGAGGTGACACATTTGCTACTGATTGACCCACTGAGCTCGCAATTATTCTTCGGGAACAACATGTAACTGTTGCCATGGTATCTCTCTGTCTCTCTCTATAGCTTTTTTTTTTTTCAATTTTACAGCTCCACACATTTGCAACTGATTCAGGCCATTACCTTACCCCAAATGACATCTCAACAACTGTCATTTTCTGTATTCAACTTTACATCAACAGGGACACACACAGGCAAGCGCTTCCAGTGACCTCGAAAAGACCCCGAACATACGGTGAAAAGTCCACGGAAAGGACATTAAATCAAGCAGGATATCCACTGGAGCGCATTAGAAAATAAAAACACATCTATGAAATTAATAGGTCGACATAATAAAAATATGAAAGGAAATAAAAACACAAAATGCTCTTTTATATCCGATTTTTATGAAGCCAATAAAACCAGTCGAGGGACTAGGGAGAGATAAAGATCTTGGATGATGTGTTCTAATGAAGACGTCTGTACTTCGGGCGCCTCTCGGCTGCAGCTTGGTTTTTTTACTGCGACTGTGTCATTGATTTTGATTTCTGTATATTAGCTCTGTTGGCATTCACGAGTCATAGAAATGTCTCCACTCCATTTCCTAAATTGTCACACACAGAGCGAGGGGTCCTTCAGAAATAATTAGTTTGTTACATGCTGTCAGGACCAGAAATGCAAATCAAGGTCCAACATCTTGTTATGTGATAATTTATTGATCCAGTCGGAGAAGATAACATCTAATTTACTAATGGAGGCTGATTGAACAGTACACCTCAGAGGAGAGAGAAGACACACACTGGAGCTCCACTCAGCCAGCTGGATGAGGGTTTTTTTTTTTTTTTTATGCTATCTGAGCCGCTTGCTAATAGAAATTCTCTTTTCCCTCACATATTGGAGAGATATTCATCATGCTGCTTTCAGTAAGACGACACAGTAATGCATTTTAGACAGACCAATTTCCCTGCAAGCTTAGGAAGAATAATACTGTATGCTCTTTTGTTTTTTCTCTCTCGTCTTTTCATATAAGGTGTCTCTACTAACTCCTTGTCTTCTGGGGTCAGACTGAAAGCAATGGAGATGTTCTGTTCCGACGCTTCACATGTTGAGCAACTTATTTCTAAATGTACCTGCCGAGCATCAGAGCCGAGCTTTAATCTCGGTCTCTGAGGTAGTTTCACCTGAAGATGATGTGTCTGCCGAAGTGTCAGAGAGACACTGGTAGGCTCATTCAGTTTTCTGTCTGCTTATTTGACACTGCGAGACGATACTTTTCTAAGGATATGTCTTAAGAAGCATTTTATTGCTTCTGAGACCAACCCAGATCTGTGTTTCTGTCTGTAGATTTCTTTTCTCCTTCTGGGAGCTTAAAAGGCAGACCGAAGACTGTTGTGTTCTGCGGTTTTGTAACAGTACAGCTGTTGTGCTAGTTTTATTGTTCCTGCACACCAAGTTATTATTATTATTAAGGTCAGTTCTGCCTCAGTTTAAAGAAGCAAAGCGTTATTTTGATAAAACAGCCTGTCATTTTGGATCCGTCGTAGAAACCATGTCATTACAGAGGCACCTGTCAAGGTTTGGGATGTATTAGATAGCAGACAGTTCTTGAAGTTTACTTGTTGAAAGCAGGAAAAATAGGCAGTGTAAGGATCTGAGTGACTTTTACAAGGACCAAACTATGTGGACTGGGTCAGAGCATCTCCAAAACAGTCTATATTGAAATAGGTCAGTGAAAAGTGTTAATAATTATCAATCACTTGAAATTAATAAATGTTTCACCTTTATCACCCAACACTATACAGATTTTGATGTAAAAATCCATGGAGTTCCCCTTTAATAACTACAGCTGGGGTCATCCCTATGTTCCAGGTCCTATGTTCCCCGTTTTTCCTAAAAAGGGTCCTATGTTCCCCGGTTGCAATACATACTGGGGAACATAGGACCCTCTTTCTAAAAAAGGGTCCTATGTTCCGTGTTTTTCCTAAAAAGGGTCCTATGTTCCCCGGTCACATACAAAGCGGGGAACATACCCTTTTGGGGGAAAAGTGGGAAACATAGGACCCTTATTAGAAAAAGGGTCCTTTGTTCCCCCGGTCCCATACAAATATAGAACATAGGACCCAGGGAACATAGGTACACTCCCCTACAGCCTATTTCAAGATAATGGGTTTTTTAGTTGCCAACACTTCAGTGTATATTTTTCAAGATAATTCTTGCCAAACTGTCATTTTTTACCTTTTTTAGTACTAAATTTTCATGGTCTTTTTCACATACCCTGCCAATGTGTGGATGCTTATTTTTCTTCTCAAGTGAACAGCCAGTTCTTGAAGTCAGTTGAAGCAGTAAAATTGGGCAATGTGAGGATCTAAAGGACTTTTACAAAGACCAAACGATGTGGACTGGGTCAGAGCATCTCCAAAACAGTCTATATTGAAATAGGTCAGTGAAAAGTGTTAATAATTATCAATTGTCTGAAATAAACGATCTACAGTGATAAATGTTTCACCAATACCACCCAATACTATACAGTAGCTCTCAATGCAAATGGATTTTGATGTAAAATTCATGGAATTCCCTTTAATAACTATAGCCTATTTAAAGGTAGTGTGTTTTTTTAGTTGTCAATTGTATTCTTTTTTGCTTCAATATATATTTTTCAAGATAATTCTTCATATCTTGCCAAACCGTCATTTTACCTTTTTCAGTGCTAAATTCGCATGGTCTTCACATATCCTGCCAATCTGTGGATGCTTATTTGTCTTCTCAAGTGAACAGCCAGTTCTTGAAGTTGGCTGAAGCAGGAAAAATGGGATCTGAAGGACTTTTACGAGGACCAAACTGTGTCAACATCTAAAAAACAGCAGGTCTTGTGAGGTGTTCTTGGTATGTATAGTTTTGTACCCATTAAAAGTGTCCAAGGAGGTAAAACAGGCAACAGGCATCAGGGTCAGTGGTACAAACTGCTGAAGATCCTTAAGCCTGCAATAATAGAAAGGTGTTAAAATACAAAGAGCATTGAACCTATATGGAACGTCCATCCTGACTCCTGTCCACCACTGAAAGCTCCTACAAATGACACTTGGGCATCAGAACTGGACCAAAGCTTGAGGTTTTCTTTTACATTACGTGGGCAACTGAGTGAATTTATGTCATTTACCTGGGAAGAAAGGGCAGGAGGATGGGAAAACATGACCTGGTGGGGGCAGCTTGGTGATCTGGACAACCTTGGATCCTGCATTCATGTGGATGTTCCTTTGACACCTACCTAAACATTGCTGCAGACCACCTACACCCCTTCATGGCAGCAGTATTCCCTTATGGCCTCTTTGAGCAGGATAACTCTCCATGCCACACTGCAAACACTGTTCATTAATGGTTTGAGGAACATGACAAAGAGTTCAAGGTAGTAACTCAGCCTCCGAAAAGCAAGTGAGATTCAAGACAGGGGTGTCCAAACTATTTTCCTAAGGGCCACATGCAGAAAAATATATGAAGGACTGGGCCACTTACTAGAGGTGAGGTATACTGCCTCACTTCTAATGCATAAATGTTAGTAAAATCAATCAAATGCAGGTAAATTACGTTTGAGCCAGCTAGCTATCATTTGCTTAACCTTGTCTTCCCGCTCAATGCCAGTGTAGGACGTGAAGGCCTGATGTTTCGTTTCATAATGTCATTATACATTGTACTCTTTCATCACTGCAACAGTTTCATTGCAAATCAAACAGGCAACTTCCCATTGGTTTAAATGAAGAAATATTAATTTTTCCACCGAGTCTGAAATTTTCTGCACTCAGTTGCGATCTTCTCTTGCGTCTCTTTGGTTCCGCCATTTCTTTGATTGCTTGCTTTGTAGAGACGCTACCTTGTTCAAGACAGACGCTCCACCTAGTGTTACAACTAAGAACTACAATACAGTTAAGCGCAAATATTATGTACAAGCCATTATCCCCTATATTTTTAGTCTTTGACACGGGCCAATTAAAAATGGATGGCGGGCAGCATTTGGCCCTCGGTCTAAGACTTGAAGAATCTATTGATAAAATCTTGGTGAAGGATACCACCAACCAATCATAGAGGGACCTAATGAGGGTTTTAATGTTGTGGCTGACTGATGCCCATTGAGTCCTGGTGTTGGTATTAATGGGGTAGTTGTATGTTTGCAGCAGAGTAAGATGAGGATTCTGTATTCCACTGGTGCAGCCAACTGGATTTATAAAGACCCTGCTAATTGGCCGTTGCCTCCCATGTGGGCCGGAAAGAAGAGTGGAAGTTTTAAGGTCGCTTGATAAGAAAGGTGTTAACCAGGAGGGAGTTGCATGTTAGCCTTTAATCTAATTGGCTAATAGAGTGAACTGAGAAAATATAAATGGAAAGAAGATGTGGCTTTAGCTTAGTAGAGCAAATGATTAAAGACGGAGGATCCTGAATGAGGTGATGTGATAGACCGAATAGTCTCTATAGTCAGTTTTATTGCTGAAATGTGTTAGAAATTTAAAGATATTCCATCAGAAGAATAATTCTTTTATTCAAAATTGTACTGAAGTAAAAGTATAGAAATACTATAATAGCAGAAGTAGCCTCTGTTCTCAGTCTTATATACATTATGGAATTCGTCTTACTGATGCATAAACATGAGTCTGTTTTAATGCTGTCGCTGGTCGAGGTTAAGACAAGTTGAAGCACTTTATACTGTTATGGTAATTTAAACACTGTGTATATTATATTAAAGCAGATCCTCTTTTCCTCCATATAAAGTGTAAACCTGCAAAGTAGCAGTAAATGGACGCAGAGGAATTTTAAACAGAATAAAGTGGTACAAGTACGTACGAGTAAGTGCTAAAGTACAGCAGGTAAAGCAAATGTCTTTTCTTACTTCCCACCACTGTTAGTAGAGATAAAGCAGCTTTCAGGGGGTTAATTGGGGTAATATGGGTGGACTCTGTGGTTTCAGGGTTGTCATGGCTGCATATTCATGTGTGCATCAGCAACAATCAGAGGAAAAAATATGTCTACATACAAAAGCGACATGTGTGTGAAAAAACTATTCATAGATGTTAAGGAATAGGCTGTGGCTTGACATCATCTGACAGACTGTAAATGAAGCGTGCTGACAACCCTCGGCTCTGAACAACCAGCTAACTCTCCTGTGTGTCACGATCAAATATAGTGAGGAAGGAGGAGAGACTATTAACATGAATGAATTAACAAGATTTTTTTATAAAATTACAATAAGCGGGAGTTAATTTACATTCAACAGATTTAAAATACACACAGACAATAGGGATGTTATAGCTGGAAATGATCAAAGTGGTGTCATGGAAGTTGCTCTGATATTCTGCTCAGCAGTTAAACTCAACCTTGTGAGTTATCTTATTGCAACAGTTAGCTAGCTTATCTTAAGTAACATACATCTTTTGAAATAGCATTTAGTAGAAACTGACAATAAAAATGAATGAAATACAATCCTATGTCCAGAATGGGTTATTCCATGAAAAATCAATCAGTGCCTCCCACCAACAATAACTTTAGTATAATCGATGCAACCATTTAAAATTTTACCTAAATTTGATGAATATGTTATATATATAGAAACTATCCATTGCTTGTAGCAAAAGTCATGCAGAACAGAAACTAGATTTTGTTTCTAGATTGTAACACGTGGAGTGGATGTACAATTGGTTGCCATTTTAACTGAGCTCAAATGTGCTTTTCAGCCCTTAAAATTCCACGTGTCTTTCTGCTGTATGTACAAAATATGCAAATTTACAAGCGCAACATTTTGACCCACCATCTATTACCCCTTTTCCACCGAGCTGGTTCCAGTGCTAGTTTGGAGCCAGAGCCTGACTTAGCACCAGTTCTTTGTGTTTCCACCACATAAGCACCGGCTCCAGGTGCTAAGAACCAAGTACGTCAGGGGCTGGGGACGGGGTTATCGTGACCAACGATCAACGGTGGAAAAGGACACACAAGCGGTAATTTGTGTCCTTTTTCTCCAGGACGTCCCTGGTCCAATCGCAGATGTATTGGAATGACTCTCGGGACACACAGAAGTATTGCACAAACTGTTGGGCACTGAAATTCGGTACAATTGTGTCCCACCAGTATCCCGATATTATCATCAACTTATTGTTTGTTTAACTGCTATGTAATCAATGTCGTTTTACGGTGACACAATGGCATAGCTCTAACTTGGCTCCTTGCCAGTTGAAAAGCAAACAGGTTCTTAGAAGGAACGAGATTTGAACCAACTAACCACCAGAACTAGCACCAGCACCGAACTAGCACCTGGTTCTTCTTGGTAGAAAAGGGGTGTATGTACTGTATTTCAAGGGCCTGTAATTCAGATAATATTCATAGTATAAAGGTAAAACATTGCATGGCTGTATTAAATATGCTAAAGTTATTGTGCATAAATCAGCTGATTCTGAGGGGGTTAATTGGGAACTTTTTTCAGAGTTGGTTGATTTTATTGGAATTATACCTACTTATATGGAAGGAAACCTTACCAGCAACCGCAACACAAAACTCTGAAGTATCCAAAGCTACATCTGGATAAGTCAGTAAACAATATTTTGGGGGGGGAAAACCCTGCTGTGAACACATAAAGTTCTATGTTTGCCTAAAAGAAGGAGCTGCATTCGAAACAAACTGTTTGCATGGGGGTGGAAATATTGTTCTTTGGAGTTGTGAGGAGCCAGTGGCACAAGAGATATTGCACAACTAGAAGGAAGTATGGATTCCGCTAAATATCACCAAATTCGAGACAAAAATGCCCTGCAGTCAGTGGAGGATGTGACGCTGAAAAGAGGCTCGCTTCTGCAACAAGACAATGATATAAAGCAGAACTAAAAATCCACTATCGACTGCTTCACAGACTGAAGCTGCTGGAGTGCTTTCAGTCTCAGCAGGGAGGTGTTTACAGCAAAAAAAAGTTATGAAACCCCCCGTTCTCTATCTGCCTAGTAAACAGATGAAGTTAGCTGTAAGCTGGTGAACACAGAGGAGTGTTTAGTGGAGCATGAATTGGTGGAGACCAGACAAGAACATGGAGGGCAGTGGACGGCGTTCATCATGAAATGAATTCAAATTAATGCAAAAGATGTATAAGAAGACAATATCTAACAAAATTGCCATAATCAACTTTAGAAGATGATATTACAGTATGTCAGTGTTATGTTTACAGTTTGTTGTGATGCCAAATGTAGCAGAAAAATCAAGTTTATTCAAACCAGTTTTGCATAATTTGAACCAAATGTAAGGCACATAGCTGAAGAATCATTTAAATTATCATACAAGAATCATATTGGGTGTGTGCCTTGCTTTAAAGCCAGCCATTTGGGGAAAAAAAGGCAAAAATCCAAAATGGCGGCCATTTTTCAAGATGGCGGACATTGGCGCCATATTTTAGTTTTTTGGTTTTTAAATTTGGTTATCTCATTTTTATGATATTGACATCGTTTCATACATTCTTGATGCCTTAGAATTTGATTGTGGCAGCATAAAGCATCTATTTACCTTCTAAATACAGTAAAATCTCTTTCATTCAAAGCCATAATGAAACAGCAAATGTGTTTGAGTTAAATGAATATTTGAATTAACAACTTATTCAAATTTATTTGAATAATTTAAAAAGTTATTTTAAAGCTTATTGATGCTATTGGGACAGTATAAACACTTTGAATTAGGCAAGTACATTGAATTGGGGTTTAAATGAACAAGATTTCCATGTAGTTGGAAAAGTATATTAACACTGAAACATGCTTGTTTTTTGAATAGTTTTATTCAAATAGCATTTATAACTTGAGGTCAGATTAGAACATACAGAACATATTAACATCCCATGTCTGCCAGGCTGACTTCCAAATGCTAAAATAACATCACAACCTGTTAAAGAGTGGAAGAAAACCTCCACTGATCCTTAACAAGGGTCAGGATGAGCTTGTGTATTTGAAGCTGCTCCAGCTAGCTTTTAATGTGTAAGTTGTCATGTTAGAACATGCAAATTTGGATTCTACATGTTAAATTTTAGATAATTTGACATCAAAACCAAGCAAATTGCTCTACAAGATCATGCTGTGTGAAAATATATATGATTGCATATCGGAAATGGCGGCCATTTTCCAAGATGGCCGACATTGGCACCATATTTTGGCATTTTTCTTTTAACTTGCTTGACTCATTTTATGATATTAACATTGTGTCATGCGTCTTTGACACCATCTTGAAAAATGGCCGCTGTTGTGGAAGTTTGTGTGGTTCTTTAGAAGAATAGAATAGAATATTTCTTTATTGATCCCCCATTGGGGGAAATTCCAGTCGTTACAGCAACAGCAGAAAGTGGCAGAAGTGCAAGAAAAATAACAATAAGAAATAACAATAGTTAAGAAAATAAAAATAAGTATGTACATATGAAAATAGCAGCAACTGAGTAATAAAAACTATGTATGTACACAAAATAACAATAATTAGGCAATAGTATGTACACAAAATTTAATGAGAAATTGCCTCA
>OMNN01028979.1:0-11438 GCA_900302755.1 Chromis chromis
ATACACACATGCGCACACACACACACACACACACACACACACACACACACACACACACACACACACACACACACACACACACACAGAAAAAAAGCTGTGTGCATCGGCATATGAACGTACCCAGGCAGGACTGTCTCAGTAGCACAGTAGTGCACGCAACCAAACCACATGGGCCCTTTGCTTAACCAAATGAACACCAGATCCAGAAATCAAAGGCATTTAAGTGTCTGCATGATGTCAGAGTAGAATAAAATAGTATAGAATAGAATAGAATAGAATAGAGTAGAATGGAATAGAATAGAATAGAACAGATCAAGAATCAATTTATTTTGATGTCACATAAGATACAATGTTATTAAGCCCATTGGAACAATTGGTTGTTATATCAGTAAAAAAATAAAATAAAATAAAATAAATAAGTAAATAATTAAAAACATTTTCAAGGGACTGAATGTAATTCTATTAAAAACCTATGGGTCAGATGAAGCAACACCTGATTCAGATGTTACCAGCTTATTATCAGGGCCCATCATTCCCAGACATATAGACCAGCAGGTACTTTTCACCTTCACCTTCTTCAGTGGGCACCTTGTCATACATTCTGATCATTGATAAACACAATGTAACCCTGTTAACGTCAGTGACTTCTTGGAGTCGTGTGAATAAGTGCATGTAAATCTCAGGTGGAGTCATCACCCTGGAAATGTACAAAATTCCTTAAACAAAATAAAAAATCGGTGCTTCTTGCTCCAACCGTGGAGCCATTACTGACTCAGTTGTAACAAACAATCACATGACAAAAAATGTGTGACTTTTAGGCTGGACTGCAGACAGTGTTGACATGGAGCAGAAAGGAGACGAGGATGGAAACAAATAAAACATGTGCATAGCAAAATATAGTGTGTAGGACAAACAGGGTTTTCTAGAATTGGCAACACCTCGGTAAAATGTTGTATATCGAGATAAATATTCAAAGAAACTACACTTTCATTTCTTTAAATGGTTTATGGCCCTATAACTGTGTCATACTGGATGAAAGACATTTCTGAGTTCTCTCTACTTCTAACCATGGTTGTGCTGTTTCTTTATAGGTGCAGGACTTTATACTGCAGTGAAAAATAAGCCAACAGTGAGTAAAACTGTGACACCAGAAACTGCTTGGGGTTCAGAGGGTTAAAGAAGCCAACTGGTTGATCCAGTTAGGAAACAGGAGACAGGAGCTGAACCCATGTGTAGAGTATTTAAGAAAACAGCTCCATAAATGTCTCTTATGCTACTTAAGTATTTTTTTGGCAACATCCTAGTTTTAAGTAATTATTTTAGCATATATTCATTTGGTTTAGTAACTACACAGTCAGCCACCAGTGTGTCCAGTATTTAGAGTGCTTTGATTGGTGCAAAAGCATAATTTAAACTGTTTATACCATTCTGTCAGAACCAAAGGCCAAAACCTCTACAGCACAGAACACAAACTGAAGCCACGCAATAAAGGATAAAGGATAGACACAATAGACACACAATATTCACACACATTACGCGAGCACAATACAACACCTTTATGTGTGTGTGTGTGTGTGTGTCTACATGTGTGTATACTATGAATCACATTGTATGGACAGGTGTTTACAGTGAAGCTGGGTTATCTGTCTCCATTACAGCACCACAGCTCAGCCTCCCAGGGCCATTATCTACTCAGACCTGCCTAAACACACACACCCAGAGACAGGAAGCCCCACACACTAAAGGCCAGACCCCTCTACACAAGGCCATGGCGTGAGCATGTGATGGGGCTTTCTGGGGTCTGGGGGCTCTTGACGCAATCCAACACCCAAACAGAGGACGCTCAGAAAAAGCCCCATTTCCTTCACCCACTGCTTCTCTTTGATCTGTGTTAACATCAGCACACATTCAGATACAGCTGGAACATCTAAACTCATTTAGTTCTAACTAATACTCACTGTTGTTATTGTGGCTAATGTTTGAAGAGGAGCCACAATCTGACCTGAGGTCAATTTAACATCCTCTTACAGTGGTCAGATGTTCTGATGAAGCACAGTGAGATAGTTCCTTATCAGTTTTTGCAAACAATGTTCCACTAGAATCCAGTTAATCCTGTGTGACACATGCTCTGAGTAAGATCAGATAGCGCACATGTGCCTCTGAAACATTTGTGATCAAGTACACATGCATTCAGTCTGTTTACACATTAGTCATTAGTCATGTCACCCATTGTGACTCTTAATTGATTCTAAGAATTATGACCAGTTTTCTAAAGTAGCCCAGTTCTGTTCACCACCAGTGCCAAATTCCTCCGCACATAATGTCTTGTGTCAGCCCCGACAGCGATGGTGTGAACTTGCTAGTTTTTAAGCCCTGACTCTACAATTCTACAGTTCTGACACCAAACCCTGGCACTGGGCCGGTGTTTTTACAGAGACGACAAACTCACATGATCGTAAAGTCTGGGAGAAGATTGTTGCATGTGAAGTCTGTCAGCAGAATGAGTGGTTTTCACTTTTATGCAAAGGTCTTGCACTGGTCTAACAAGATACCTACTTATACAAGCATGCATGTGACCAGTTGAATATGTACGAGAGTATGTACGAGCTGGTTAAAACTGGATTTCCAACAAAATAACAAGTCATTTGAAACATTTCAAAGATTAAAGTATTCCTGATGAACACTTCTGGCTAAATAGGCAATAGGCAAGTTCAACTATGAGCATAGAAAATGCACTTTCTCCTCATGTGATAGCTTTTAATTAGGGTGGAAAGATGTAAGAAAGGGAGCACTTCAGGCAGTTCTTGTCCCTGGCATTTAAAAACTTCTTCCATTTTTTCACATCTTGAGCAGCCAAATAACCCCACGTGTATCACTGAGAAACCCAGTCTACAGATAATGCAGAAGACAGAGTTTCTTAAAGTCAGTCATAGGAAGTATTCAAGTGTGCTGGGCTTGTGTTTAAATTTCAGGGCACAAGAATGAGGATAAACCACCAAAAAGAAAACAGGAAAGTCACCAACAGCTGCTTTGTCACACTGTTTGAGGCACAATCGTCAATCGTTGTGAGGCACATTTTCACACACTTTTATGTCAAAGAGGTAATATTTTTGCACAAAAAATATGCATATGAGCCTCCTAAAAGAACCTCTGCCTGTGTGGTAGCCGTGTGGGAGTGTAAACATTGTGGTAACCCCCAGGCCAGGTACTGTCTGGTCTGGTATATGAGGTGGTACCACCAGTCTCCCACTGCCTTTTTAATTACGAGTGAAGGTGGGGGGAGCCATTTTAATGAAAATGGGCCACATCATAAAAGTAGATTTGACCAAGTTCATCCACAGTTCAGGCTCAAGGACAGTAAACACAAAGATAATACGGACCGTTCCATTCAAAAGTGCAAACACTAGATAAGATTAGATTGCCTGAAACTGTTGTGATCTGAAATACAGAATCTAAATAAAAACTAAGAACAAATGGAGGAGAAAGTGATAAACACACTTTCAACTCTAGCTTAATGTGTTTGGTAGGGACAATATTACTTTGAGAAAACATACATGATGATGTGTGCCTTTATAGGATACACAAACAAGGACTTGACATATCAGAAGTAAAAAATAAAGAGAATAAATGAAGAAAAGGTCTCTCAGAATAAAGGTCCAAAGGTGCTCTGCAGATTTGCAAATATTTTACTCAAAACAAACAGTAAATAAAAATAAATGCTCCTATAAATTATATGTTGAAGTGTAGATTTAAGGTGTACAAGGACAAAGCCTGCAGCCATTTTAATGGAACATGTAAGTCTGTTGTTGATGTGGAGATATGCAATATGCAGGTGTGATTCCACTGGTTTCTGGGCTTGTCTTCATTAATACCAGAAATATGGAAACTGCATCACACATAAAGTATATGATGGTGTAGACTGCAGCACCACAGCAAGTTTGTTTTTGGACATTTTTTTATATCCATCTTTCACAAGCAGCCAGATCCTGTGTCCTAAACTATTAGTTGAGTAGTGATGAGTCTGACTTTGATTTTATTGGTGACTTGGATTGTGTTGTGGGCCAAAATGTATCACATCTTTGATTTGCTTGGTTTACCATGGCAAATATTTCCATAGCTCCAACTGTCACTATGTATCTGACTGCATGGGGCATGAAAGGTGTATTGTGAACTTTTGGTAATAATGTACAATAAGATACAAGTGGAGGAAACCAGAATACACCAGTACAAAAACAAAACAAATGCACATCCTTCCACACAACACAAGGGCTCACTGACTGAATGGATGTGAGTAACATGCTGTGGCCTTCACCATAACCTCAGCCCAAATGAACATCTACAGGGTTTTTTGATCAGTCCTCTCCCCCACAATCAACTAAATGCTAAAGGATGCTGAATGATTTTCTTTTGGAGGATTGCTTTTCAGGGCTGCACGGTGGCTCGGTTGTTAGCACCGTCGCCTCACAGCGAGAAGATCCCCGGTTCGCGTCCCGGTTAGGACGCCTGGGATCTTTCTGTGTGGAGTTTGCATGTTCTTCCTGTGCAGCGTGGGTTTTCACCAGGTTCTCCAGCTTCCTCCCACAGTCCAAAAACATTCTGACGTTAATCGATTATTCTAAATTGTCCATAGGTAGGACTGAGAGTGTGCTTGGTTGTCTGTCTCTCTGTGATAGACTGGCAACCTGTCCAGGGTGAACCCTGCCTTCGCCGTGAGTCAGCTGGGATAGACTCCAGCCCCCCCGCGATCCTACAGAGGATTAAGCGGTGTATAGATAATGGATGGATAGATGGATTGCGTTCCATTTCTCCAGTAGAGCTCCAAACACTATGACAAGGAATATGGAAACAATGTCTTATTAAATGAAAATGGTGTTTTGCATTTGTGATATATCTTCAGGCAGAATGTACAAAACATGCAGGGAACCAAATTATAAACACCAAAAATATATTATATTACACCAAAAATGACCATTTTGGGGAGAACAGCCACACATCATGGAGTGTAATTCTAGCCTTGCCTACAGTACACTAGTATTTCTCAAGAAAACCAAGATGGATGGATGGAATAAGGATGGAGAGACGTGGGATGGAGAGTGACAGCCAGAGTTCAGCCACCAACTAATTTTAACATTCATCCATCCCCATCTGTCCCTTCTATTGGCTTTCTGATGGAGGGAGGAAAGGAAGGGAACCTAATCGGTGGGAAGCTGCCCAGAAGCCCCTGACCTGAAGCAGGATGAGGGCTACAGTGTGTGTGTGTGTGTGTTAGTGTACATGTGTCCAGAGGGGGTCGGGGGAGAAGGCAGCATCCTGGCAGGACATTAGGGACTCGGTTCCCAGCAGCGCTCGCAACTCTCCTGCTCAGGCTCCATAAGTCTCTCCCTGCTGGGTCAAACGCTGCCTTTCTCCGGGGGATTCCTACTTTTTCCCAAGGCTATGCCCAGCTAGCTCTGACTCACTCGCCTTGCCAAATGACCCAGAGTTCGGCCACTTGCTTCCCTTATCTGTCCTTTCCCAGGGCTGTGGTACTCTATCCATGTCCCCTGTCTCTGTCACCCTCTCTGTCGTCTGATGTACAGTAGTCACATCATCCTAAAGGATCTGCCTAATTATGGCCTGTCTGACTGAAATTAGCAACAGTACATGCTGCTGCATGTGAGACAGTGTTCATATTAGAGCCTACAAGTAAGAATGAACATGCTTACACACAGTATAGTCAAAGAGAACAAATCTGAGATTAAAAAAGGGAGAAGAGCTGTATATTCAGCTTTGTGTGTGTTAATGTTCTTGTTTACCATGGTCCGCGCAGCTAAATACATCATGTGCCAAATGAGCTGAGAAAGCTGTCAGACGTGTGTTTGTAAGTGTAGAACAAGAGACAGACTGGTGGAGTTAACAGACTCTTGTTCTAAACACACACAAACATTGTTTATGCAGTTGGAATCATAGACATTGAAGGTGTTTCTACCATAAAGTGTGTGTATGCCCTACTTTAGTGGTTAGTGCTTAGTCATGGGAGTGCAGTTGTGTCAAGTTGCAGTTGAACAGCTAATTCTGCTTGTTGCAAATTATAGTTACTAATAGTATATCTAAACTGGCCGAATTTAACACTGTGCATATAAGTATTTCTTTTATTGACTAATGCAGGGGTCCCCTTTAGCATGATTCCTTAATCTATACCATAGTAAATGTGAAAATGGCCGCTGAGAAAGCCAAACTCTTCCATGCTGATTCCATGCAACTAACATGAAACAATAAAAATCATGTATACCACAATCATTAAAGTTTCAAACCTTTTGCACTTTAACAAAGCCTTATGGTGTAGCTTTTGGGAGGACTTTATATACTCTTTGTGGATTGTAGGGCTTTAGTGTGTATCATGTGTTTCATCGCTGTCCAATACAAGAGGTGTTTCTTCCATTTGACTAATAGTAAAGCTTAACCTTTACCTGCTTACTGTATACCACTGTAAAAACTGTGACTAATCATCCTGTCATCTAATTCCGAACAGTTACATACAGGAAATAAGTCAAACATAATGGGTTTGGCAACATTGGTCTCTTTCCTTAATAGCGATACCTTCCAGCCCAAGTTTCTATTACATCCGGTCTTTACACTTGAGTGGCACAGCGATTAGGAAATGACCAGATCCCAGTGAAAATATAACAAAAATGAATCTGTTAAATTTGAAATTTGATGAACAACCAAACATTTAGAAACATAATTAGCTGTAGCTTTTGCTTTTCGAAGAGATAACAAATCCAATATCCAGAAGCTGTAGTATTCCATATTTGATGCTCAGTGGTGAGTGTAAGAGTTTGAGGCAAAATGTCAGGGTCCACTTTGAACTGTATTTAAGCCTCAAACAGTGGACGGAGTTTTCTGAGTTCAGCAAACAGCAACTGAAAGCTCCACAAAAAAACGTTGAAGTATACGTTGAATATACATTCAGAGTTGTTTTGTTAAATTGTTAAACACACATTCTACAAAAAACAACACAGAAAAACAAACTAAAAACTTTGGTATCACACTTTAAATGTTGTTGATGTATAGAAGTTCAATTGTAGCAACACTCATGATGCTTGCCATGAATACATCCATGTTACTTAAGTTATGTAAGCTACAATACCCAACGAGTTATATGGTTGACTATTGGTATGACTATGAATCTTTGTCCCAAAAAATTTTTTTTTTCATAGATTTACTATAGGTCTTCTGGAAATATAACAATATCTCTTGGGTCTAAAATATACAGCAACGTGAAATATCAGTTTTGTTAATCAAATTATCTGTTTCAAGGCCTCTTAACTTCTCCTGAGTGATTACGATTGACTACAGTTGGTGACTACTCTGAGCCAATTTAAATAAGACCCATTTAATACACTAATTATAAAATCTGACCTCAGCAAAGATGTGAAAAAGCAAATCATTGACTTGAACAAGTCAGGAAAGTCACCTGAAGCCATTTCAAAGCAGCTACAGATCCCCAAATAATTTGTTCAAACAATTATTTGTAAGTATAAAGTGCATGGTGTTACTGCCACGATCAGGGAGAAACCATAAGCTATCACCTGCTGCTAAGAGACAGTTGGTCAGGATGGTCAAAAGTCAACCAAGAATCTCCAAAAAGCAGGTCTGCAATGAAGTAGAAGCTGCTGGAGTACAGGTGTCAGTGTCCAGTCACAGTTGTGTTTTAAATTGCCATGAGCTGAGAGGCTGCTGTTGCCTCTAGAAACAGCACCTTAAAGTTAAAGTTTGCTTCTGATCACATGGACAAAGAAAAGGCCATCTGGAGGAAAGTTCTGTGGTCAGATGAAACAAAAATTTAGCTATTTGGCCTTAATGACCAGAAGTATGTTTGGAGGACAGAAGTTGAGGCCCTTAACCCTACAAACACCAAACGTACCGTCAAGCATGGCGGCGACGGTATTATGCTCTGGGGCTGTTTTGGTGCCAGCTGGAGCTTTACACAAAGTAAATGGAATAATGAGGAAGAAGGATTACCTCCACAATAATCAGAAAAAAATAAAACCATTAGCCAGAAGGTTGGGTCTTGGACACATCAAAAGTGTTGAAGTGGTTACATCAGGCTCGAATGTTTTATACTGGCCTCCCCAAAGTCCTGACTTGAACCCCTTCAACAACCTGTGGACTGTGCTGAAGACACAAGTCTGTGTCAGAAGGCAATCAAATTTAGTTTAACTGTACCAATTCTGTCAAGAGGAGTGGTCAATAATACAACCAGAAGCTTGGCAGAAGCCTGTAGACGGCTACCAAAAGTGATTAATTGAGGTGAAAATGGCCAAGGGACATTTAACCAAATATTAGCATTGCTGTAATGTATATTTCTGACCCAGCAGATTTTGTCATAGCTCCAGAAGATCTTTAATATATCCGTGACAGAACCAAAATGCATGATTGTTTTTGTGATAAAGATACATGTGTCTGAATGATTCCATAGTTATAGGAGTCACTGGAAACTCAGGACTGCCATTGTATACATGGTCTTTACAAGTGTATGTAAACTTTGGTTCACGACTGTATATCACAGCCAATATGATGGTACAATTGGGGAAAAAACGCTCCATCACACCGCCACGAGACTTTTTGTACCAATTACACAGAAGAATGAGATCGCAAGAGAAAAGAGGGGGTGTGCAGTTGAGAGGTGGTGGGGCTTTTCGGAACAGTGGCACAGTGCTAAGATGGTCAAGTTCCCATGCTAGCTTGTGTTTACCCTAGGCTATTTCTGCACACACTCACACACACACAGTTTGTCCTATCGTACCCCCTCCTTGTAATTTCTCATCCCTCTCCTCCCCACCCATCCACTCCCCCTTACTCCTCTCTCATTCCCCTTCTCTTCCCCCTCTAGAGTCCGGGAGGGTTATGTGAACGGCCAGGGAGGAGTGCTGAGAAAAAGACGAGAAGAGTGTGAAAGAGGAGAGAGATGTTGTGGGGTCATCACTGAGTCATCATATTCCCTGGTAAGGCTGACTGCATGGTGCATGTATGTATTGGTGTGTGTGTGTGTGTGTGTTCAGTGTATGTCTGAGTGGGTGGTGAAGTTTGCACATTCCAAGGAACAAGTGTATTTATGTGTGTGTGCATGGGAGTGGCATGCGTGTATGTTTCTTTGGCCTGTATGTTTTAAGACCTGTTAATGGTACATCTGGTATACTTTTCTATACATATAACTATTTTACAAACAAACTATCTTTTGATTTCCTCTTTAAAATGCAGTCTTTAGTTTGTCAGGTACTGCTTCAACCTTTTCAGCTGCGTTCTACCTCTACACTTACTCAACCCTGTCCTCAAAAAATACATTCATATACTTCAATGTTTTAACTAACAAACCCTATTTCATTGTTAAATATTACAAAAGGTCAAACTTTAATAAAGTTAATACTGCTTTGGCTTCAAAGACTAGAAAACTGTATAAAAAATCAATTAAAAAGATTGAATGCCACGTTAAGAACCAGCTTAGTGTTGACTACTAGGAATTCAAATGCTCTTACTTATAAGAAATTGTCACTAAACTCCCTACAACTACCACAGCTAAATATTGCTATTATTACTGTAATGTCACTGGAACTCATTAGCTGCAGTGTTTCTCTTAGTTATGTTTCATTAATAGAAATTATACCTTACAGTTTAGATGATAGATGTTTTATGACAGCAAAAGGCTTACACTAATGAGCTGAAACATTAAAACCTCTCAGGGACACACCTAATAAATGCTGATTCTCTTTGACGGCACATGTTAAAGTCTGGGCTGCACTGGGTGGTAAGTGAACGGTTGGGCTGTGGCAGTCACTGTGTTGGATGTGAGGAAAATGAGCAGGTGTCTAAGTCAAGCCATTTTAACATTTAAAACATATATGGATTTGTCTGTATCTTTCCATTAAAAAAAAAAAAATCATATTTTAGATATCCAGAATGCCATTCTTCCTTTCCACAGTTGTCATTTCACATATCCATATTGTCTTTGCTCCTTGGACAAATGATGTCACTATTATCATTCATGTGTATGGGGCTTCTCTGCAACTGAACCATGACTACTATTAATTCCAGTTTCATTCTGACTAGTCATAATTCTAGTTCAAGATATCTTTAATTCCTCTAAATTCCTGGTATGTTATCCTTTTTAGATATCTGAATTAAGTTTGAACTAGTCAGAATGACGTAGACATCTCAAACTGGAATTCTGCCAAATCAAAATATAATGTAATTACAGACATCAGAGTTTTGCCAAGGGGAAATGATGTTGTAGCCATTTGTAATAACATCAGATGCTACAGCAAGTGGGAGGCCGAGGTGGAGGCAGCATACTTACGGTGCTGCTGTTTTACCTCCATGTCACAGCCTCCTGAGGTCAAAGTTCTAGTAAATTTCAACCACAAGTCTCTAATGAATGATGTTCTTGTTCTCTACAAATTCCTTACTGATGACCTCTCCCTATTTCACAGCATTTACTAAGATTGTTATCCACCACAGCAACCGCTGTTACTTCCACTAACACTGTTCACATGTTTTGCTGGGCCGATATCCAATGAGAAGCCTCGCATGAGCAGCATCACGCACAACAATTTAGACTAGTCATAACAACATTGAGTCTGAATATCAGGAACTAAAATTACGATATCAACAATTATTAAACGTTAAAACAACTTGCCATAGATATAAAGATCTCAACCACTTTGACAAGGAACCTAAATCATCATTGCCAGGCGACTGGGTTGGAGCATCTCCAAAACAGGAAGGCTTGTGGCGTCCTCTCGTCAGCAGCGGTTAGTACCTTTAAACAGCGGTCCAGGGAACCAGCAGCACCATGTTGGGGGTGTGCTGTCTGATCCACGGTGGCTCACGTTTTACAGGACTTAAAAGATGCCTTCAGAGATCTTGTACAGTTTGAGCTTCAGTGATTCAGAGCTGTTTTTCTGCGATACCAGTGCATATGGGACAGGGGTGGTCATAATGTTTGTGATCATCAGTGTAGTACAGGAAGTCAGAGCATATAGCAGCATTCAACAGGTGGACACAAATTTGAGAGGACTCTTCCAATGCCTCAAACTACAAAACCACATGCACATGGGTGCTGTAACAGTTACATCAGTCAGCACTGTGTCCTGTCACACAACTGAAGTGAGTGGATAATCTCAAAAACACAGCATAAAATTGATCTATGTGTCTGCAAGTGTATTAGTTCAAAGAACCAACACACTATCTCAAAGATAAAACCTGCAAACACAAACAAGTATAATACATATATTCATTTAAATTGATAAAACACATTCAAGGAAGAATATTTTTTCCAACAAAACACAAACATGAGTGTAAGTTAGTTTTATACAGGCTTAATTTTAAGAGACAAGGTTGGCTTTACTGAAGTGGCTGTGTTGTTTCAAACATCCCCTCTTTTTATGCCTTTCTAAGAC
>OMNN01028979.1:11458-23180 GCA_900302755.1 Chromis chromis
CCTTTCTAAGACACACTGCTCACTATCATCCCCATCACATCCCTGTCCTCTTTCTCTCTTTTTTCAGCTTTCTTTTCCTTTCATCTCTTCGCCTTCTCCTCCTCTCAGCCTGCCCAAATATCTGTGTGGCCTGGCTTTGCCTCTCAACAGTAACTCAACCCATAAACAAACTGCCTTACATGTTGTAATCACAAACCCCAAACTGCCAGACATTAAAAGGGCCACGTTTCATCCCGCTACAAAAAAAAAAAACAGAGAAAGAAGAGGAGAAAAAAAGAAATAGAGCTCCAATGTTTGAGCCTGCTCCTCTTAACAGATGCGGTGTATAGTATCAGTTTGCTAAAGTGCGACTGGGAGGAGAGATAGATAGTGATGGAAGAAGAGCATATCTTTGAGGAGTTCCACATTGCCTTGTGCTGATCAAAGTGCTCTGCAGCCTTTGTGGCTAATTGTGGGGATTATCTGTAAGTGCTTGGAAAAGACCGGCCTCGTTTTATGGGGTCGGTGTCCCACACACTCATACGCACACACAAACACACACACAGAGTCTTGGCTTATGCTACTGCATCCAGTAATCTGTGAGGAAATGCACAACTGACCTCAGATGAATAATTTAATTTTTTTGTGTATTTGTGGAGTAACACAATGATAGAAAATAGGACTGCACAGCAGACTGAGGAGTGAAATATTGGTTTAAAAGTGGGAAGCACTCCAGGAGACATGAAAAATCAGACATGAGACGTTTACACACACACACAAAGGCAGAGGCAGACATATCCTGTCGTGTTGATCTAGTTTCAAGGACAGTGGCGAGACTGGAAGGTTTGGAGTGCCAAACGACTTGTCAGTGTCAGTTGTAAAGCTGCCTCCCCTAAAGCCACTTCCCCCTGCTGACACACACATACATACACACACATACACACACACACGTACACACACACAGGCTTGAAACTGTGGTCAGCTGAGCGGATCCTAAGTGAGGTCAGGAGTAGTTTGGAAACACACGCACACAGCTCACAAAGAGACTTTCTTTCTAGGGTTTATGAGTCTTCTCTATAGTTTGCCTGACCACAAACACACACGCTGACACACACACGTACATTTACACATGGGCAGACGCACAAAAAAACTCACACAAAGCTGATATAGCGGATATGGTTTTGTGAGGGGGAGAAGGGTGTATGGTCGGCGTCAGGTCCAAGCAATTATCCAAGTGTCCAAACCTCTTTCAGGCAGCCACGATGGAGCCAGACACAGCTCACACACACACACACACACACACACACACACACACACTCATACACACAGACACCAACACAACTCTCAACTCCAACCTAGGGATTTGCCCAGGATAATTCCACTTCTATTCACCATGAGAGGTTTTACAAGGTTAGGTCCAAAATCTCTGAGCCACTGGTAACTACAAGCGGACTACCAGCTGGCCCTTGGCCTCCAGCCTCAAAGCTCAAGTGCTTGATTCTGGCCCAGTGAATGGCCTTTTGGGCTCAGAGCCCTGAAGAACTTTCCAATAAGACGAGCAGAGAAGACAATGACAAGCAGCTAATCTTGTCTTTATGCAGCCTTTGTCTGTGAGTGGGGGGCACTTGTAGAGGCGGTGCTCAGGTAAGGCAGTGTGTCAAAGGTTAAGCTGGGAGATTCAGACTTGCACACACAAGTTAATTAAAGTTTGTCTAAGGGGGTGAGAGTGTCTCTCAAGGAGGCTGCTAGCGTCTGAGGGCTCGCCTGAGAAAGGAATGCCGTCGACTTCAAAGTTTGACGACTGCTGCTGAGTTGTTTTCAGTAAGCACGGGTAAGACTGGAGCAGAAATATGAACTGTTAATGAACAATTGTCTGCTACTAAAGTCTGGCTGTGCAGGTGGAAGAGTGCATTTAGGGTGAGTAGGTCAATTTTAGGACATATTGTTCCTATTTGCAACAAAAACGTAGACACAAGTATACACAGTGACTACTGTAAAACAAGGACAACATTTAGCACAACATTTCCTCTAAATGACCATCACCATATAGTACTGAACATCTTTTCAACTTGCCGAACGATGTACAAATACTTTATACTGGAGCTTAAATGGGTTGTTGATGTACAGCAAAATAATTGACCAATCATTTCTGTCATTTTCCCTGTATTTTTATTTGATCTATATGATTTTGAACAGAATATGTTAGGATTTTGCACGACTGATTGAATAAAACACGATAAGACAGGACGGTAGGAAACTGTAATGAGGAGTTTTCATTATTTTATGGCATTTTGAAATAGCAACGACAATGATAAATTGAAAGGACTGAGACAGGGGGCTATCCAGGCTTCTTTTTTTTTGTTGATGGATCAGCTATGAAACCAGATGCTGGCTACTCAATGGAGCTCCAGAGTTGCGAGTGAGCGTCCTGCCAAAAACACAGAACTAGGTAGTAGCTTTAATGAATCCTATGCAGAGCTGTGCAACGTCTAAAACATGGCTTTTATGCATCTGTTTTGACGACAGTGTGCAGGTGGAATACTGTACAACTTTTGTAATCTGCTGACGGGCTTACTTGTGTTTTATGCACACATCATATTCTGAATATCATAAATACAAGGATGAAAAACTCTAGTGCCACTGACAGCGTATATTAAAATGGGTTGGTATAAATGTAATGTTGGGACAGTTCAACAAACTAAAAAAACTTTTTAAACATTATTCATCCCCTACAGTTTTCACCTGTTCATCAACATTTGATGGCACTTTCAGCCTTCAGCGTCAACACTGTGGGTTTTTAGCAAAAAACTAGGTTGGGTCACTTGAAAAGGAATGGTAAAAAAAAATTGGAACAAAAGAGTGAATGAAGAAACAGACAGCAGACGTGTAGAAGAGGAAGAGAATAACCTCGGGAGGGATATAAAAAGAGAGTAGTCTGGAGAAAGGGATTGAGAGGAAGGAAGGAGGAAAAGGAGGAGAGAAGATGAGCAGACAGTGTCCTTTATGTATTGGCTGAGTGTCTCCCAGGGCTTTTGTAATGCTTTATACAGACCCACTTTCCAAGGTCGCCGCACGGCTGCCTTCCCCAGCTGTTTTCATATTCAGTTTCGGCCTCGTTTCTCTCCCTCCTGTGTGATTTTTTTTCTTCGTTTTTTTTTTTTTTATCTGTGACTGTAGGGCAGATTATTACCAGGGGGAAACAGATTACCCACAGAAAAATACAACAAAAAGACAATGTAAACGGGAGGCTGCCAAGATTTTAATCCTGATTATGATGGGGGAGGTGGGCATACATATATTCATACAAACTACACATATACATCCTCTATAAGTTATCAACTAAAAACTGGAAAAAAGCAATGTTCTTGTCACACAGGACATTCTCTGATCTCAGCTGTGATCTGTCATGTAACTGAGGGCGAAAGTCTCGCCAGAGTCAAGGGGAGTCAAGGGGAGATGAAGAGGCAAAGGGTGCAATGCAGCCCAGACAGGAGGTCTCAGAGCCAGGCTGAATGGCTGACCAGAGTGCCTTCCACTAGCCTGCAGGGCTAACAGCAGGGTTAATGAGGAGTAGTGTTAGCTTAGCAGCAGGTGCTAACAAGAGGCCCAACAGGAAGGCCCACAGGAAAGTATATTGGCCACACAGGAACGGTCCATTGCCACAGTCACACTGTGTCAGTGCCACTATCACACCGGTTATATGACCTCAGCATTCAACATGTGTTTCCATACTCATTTCATACTTTCTGCTTAAAATGCAAAAACACATTGATCCTTCTTCTACTACAGATTAGTTCCATGTAAACAGAAACTTTACAGTAGGAGAACTAGTGTGTCTTTACAACAGATCCTGAACACTTGGCTGACAACCGGGACTCCTGTCCTGTAGCTTTGTCTCCCTAAAGTGCATTGTTACACATCTAAATGCATTCTGAATCATGTTTTTAGGGAAATGTATTTTTTTGCGGAATTATGTCAATTCGTACAAACGTGTCAATCAGTTCAACATATCTTTGCCATTTATGTAATTGCCTAATATCGGCCCTTTACAGACAACAAATCATATGTTATATGGCGTTGGATTTGTCATCCTGGTAACCAAGAAAATGAAGGAGAAGCTTCAAACATGTTGTGAAATGATATTTTAATCTGTACCGTATTTTCCTAAACCTTACCACACAGTTTTGGTGCCTAAACCTAACCATTAAAATGAAAAAGGACCTTAGGTCTAACAATGATGAGACCCAGGTCTCCTGGGTAAAGTCCTGTTTCTGACACCTACAGCCTCCTGACACAGAGTTTGTGGCTCTTGGAAAACTCTGGAACTCCAACTCTTTCCTACCACCTCACAATCTGCCTTTCGGGGAGAAAATACTTGTACAATGCAGTTCAGTTGTATAAGACAATATGATCAGGGGTCCCTCGGAATTAAGTTCAAACTGGATGATTTTGGAGCTCTTTTTATGTTCAGTGCCACCATTTATTGCTAGTGCAGAAAGTAGTGTCCTTTACTACAACAGAGCAACATACTCTTGGTTTCAGTTTTGTCAGCATGTGGAGGCATATTGACACATCCCAGTGATGCTCACAGTCCATGTGTACAGTCCATGTGGTAATAAATTCTGGGCAGCAAAGATGTCTGTCCAGACCCTTGGGTGGGTAAATGCAGAAATGTATGTCATGTGGAAAGTCTAATTTCAGCTTAAGGGTGTGGAGGTTAGGGTGGTGGACCATCATGTAGGAGGCTGGACACTATGTCCCATCACAGTCCACCATTTAATACTGACTTTGTTTTAACTGGAACATTTAACTGTAATATTCACAGTTGTCTGCTTCAATTGTGTTGCATAAAACCATTAATCAGCCTCAAATGTTTTACAATCATATGACTTTTATAATAGTTTCACAAAAGTTAAAAAAAAAAGTCACAATATTCCCACCATAACAACGTGATAACTATTGCTGCGTCCCCCCTGCTTTACTTTATATACACTACACCAACTTAATAAAATGACCTCAGTGTTGAACTGACATTTGTAGCTCTATTGTAAACACTTCTGTTAAAGTCAGTGACAAGAAAAAGGTCTCCTTGCTCCTCCTGTCCAGATGAACACCTATAGATTTGTGTTCCCTGTCAGAATGTCACGTACATGTGGCACGGATAACACAGGGATGACCCCGCTGTGACCCCTTCTACCATCTGCTTTGGCTGGGCTACGCCAGCAACTCAGCTCGCCTGCCTACACGGTTACTGACCCATTCCACATGCCAAAAACAAGACAGATGCCCCTGATACCCCAACTCCAGCCCCACCCCACCCCCACCCCTCAATAGCATTTCAGCGCCTCTCCCTGTCGTCCAGACCAGACACCCTGACCTCCTCCATCTTCCTCCTCCTCCACTGCCGCTAAGCTAGCAGCTAACCTCATTCTGTGAGGAGATACATGCTGTGTGATGATGATATCAGTGTGCCACACACAGGTGGAGTTTACAGGTTGTGGATAAGCTGTATGGCATCGTGGGTATGAAAGGCCCTGGAACACTTAAGCAACATTCATAAAGGAACCTGTCACATACAGCCGAAACAGAATGAAAGACCTTTAAACGAATAGAGACACAAACTCATGCCTGCTTGTGCAGACACACACAGACACACACACAGACACAGGAGGCCACGGTCCATCCTCTGACCGGTCGGTGACCTGACAGCCCAGCAGCTGCTAGCTGTTTGATGTTTCACTCTAAGGATCACATTTCATTTCCAGACTCTCCAGCCAATAGCAGAAAGACAGAGAGACAGAGGGAGGCTCTTCTTCCTCTTTTTACCCTTTAGCAGCATAGTGCTGCTGACCAGACACTGCCAGGAACACCCTCACAACATGCATTAACCACAGTGTGAATGTGCTTTACATAAACTTCTTAGTAGTGAAGCTACTCTACGCGTGCAGGTTGAAAAACAGCACTTCACAGTACACTTCACTGTACGCCACTGACTGAGAGGCTGGTTCATACTGTCATGATGCATTCACACATTAACAAAGTCAACTGACAATGGCACATCAGAGGGAAGTGTGTGTGTCCCTGCATGAGTGTCCGTGTTTGTGTGTGTGTATGAATGTGTGTGTGTGTGTGTGTGTGAATGTGTGTGAATGTGTGTGTGTGTGTGTGTGTGTGTGTGTGTGTGTGTGTGCAGCAGATGGAGAAAGGCTGGACATTAGACCCTCTGGCCTGATGACATGAAGTCATCACATGACAGCAGTGCTGAATACAGCCTTCAGAGACACACACACACATACAATCTTGTTAAATCATCATGTCCAAGCACACATGAGTGAATGTCTAATTCAAAGCACTGAAAACACACAGCAAATTATGTTTCTCTCATTTGTGACAACTTGTCAATATTATTTTCTTTTTTTCTTGAAATCTACCTGAGCTTGTAATGTGTAAAGCACTTTGTAACACTAGTTTTGAAAGGTGCTATACAAACAGATGTATGACATCTTCTTTTATTGCTGTTACATATTTAACTGTAGTTGGATTTTTATTGTAAGTGAATTATGACATCACCTGCGATAGAATAGTCTTTATGTTCCTTTTAGCTCAAACTTAAATCACACAATGAGCAGCATACAGAAAAGGCTCTTTTTGTATGTATACATTTACAAGTCCAGCTGTCTCCATTCATTCTAAACAATAAAATCCTTTAAATGGAGTTTTACAACTAAGTTCCATAGTTCATCATTCTGAATAACAGGTCTGTGTTAATTGTCAAAATTACGTTATTCTTGTGTTGTAATGCAGTTTAATAGCACATTTAATTTGTCTGCACGATTTTCCTGCAATGGTGAATTAACTGAACACAGACTTGGAGCCCGCTGTGAGGATTACACAACCTAAACAAGTGTTTAAGAGACTGCTGTTGTTTTGCACTACAAAAAAATCTGAATTTAATAGCTTCACCTCATATATCCTAAATTACAATCTTTGCGATTTGCTACTTTCATTGTTATAAATTTCGAATTTGATTTTATATACATAGACATTTCAGGGTACCCAATGCTTAGAATGCTCTGAATAAGTGACACCCAAAACTAACCTTTGAATCTAAAACCTGAAAATCTGCTTTACTGCTCCACAGCACAAACGGAGGTGGCTACTATTCCATTATCATGAAGTTACAGCTTTCTCCATTTCTGAAGATGGAACAAGGAGTAAAATGGAATCATAGAAATGGAAAAATCACTTCCAACGTGTTTATAACCAAAACCTTAAAATAACCAAAGGTCCTCTTGAGAAAAGCCTTGGCCTGAAATGGTTCTACTATGGTTGTATTTGTGTTGGAGACATGACACCAACCAAAGTAAAAATTCTCCATGTCAGACCTTGTGCGATATCAGAGTGAATGTAATAGAAGAGTTGTGTCTTCACTCATGTCCTTGTCTTTCCCTCTGCTTGTTCAGAGTGGATCTGGCCTCTTAGTGTGTGGCCACTCAAGAGTGAGAAGAAGAAGAGAGACTGCCCCGGGCTAAAGGGCAGCTTTAGTCAGTTCACTCAGAATGAACACACACACTCTCACACTCACACACACACACGCATGTGAAGAGGGTCTCAAATAAGCATCTTTACCAGGAATTCAAGAAGAAGGAGGCTTTGGCGCCATGCGTGGCTGCTCACCCTCAACTGGACAGACACACACATACACACACACACATACAGGCACATGTGTAGACGCAGTGTACTCAAGAAGCAGCCACAAACATAGAAAATACGCACACCCTCTTACATTCCACAATCACATAACAACTTATCGGGACCCTTTTTCTGCTCAAAGCGTTGTGTACAGCACAGTGCATTCCTTCCTTTCTGATAGAAAGTGGGATAATCGTTCTTTGTTTGACGAGAAGGAGCTAACCAGTGGGCCTGACATGTAAGCTTATTACCTCCTTTAGCCTTCAGCCAACACCACGTACAGTACAGCTTTCCACACTAAAACTGCTCACTGGAGGTGTTGTGTCACATTGTGTCTGGAAGGAAGGCGGTAAGCAAGCTTACATGTCGAGTTCAAGTCCAGTTGAAAAGTGAAAGGAAGGTGGATGTGTCGACTGCGTTCAAAGTGGTTATTAATCACCTAAGAAATAGAAACTAAAACCTTCTGATAGCTTAAATGTTTAGGTAGAGTATCACTGGTAATGATTCAGTGTAGGTGCCAGTACAATACCTGTGTTCTGGTACCCAACCAGTAGTTTCTCAACATGTGACTAACGAGGAATGTGAACATAAAGTATTTTTCCACTGATACTGAGGCTAGAAGTCCAAATTCCCCAAGCACACACCACCTAAAATCTTACCACCTATTTACAGCGCGATATTTATTCAATTAACTTTTCCATCCATTACATCCTCTAGAGATTTTGTCTCCCTATATCATGGTGATAATGTTTTTTCTTTCTGCCATGCAATGTCTTTAGTGTTTTGTCCCAAAAGAAAAACAAAATCTATATATACTTAAACAGATAAATCAAAATCACCCTGAATACATCCAAAATATGAATAATATACATTCATGCGAAGTGTATCAAAGCCTTGGTAATTGTGTCTTCATCTTAATTTGTGCTGTCTAGGGTAAAATTCAATCTCTTTGCATCTATTTGCATCTCTGACTGACTCTATATGTACGTTTGCTTTGCATTCAGCCTGGACTTACCTTAAAGAAACCTGAATTCAAAGCAGGAACAGTGATCATACCTCAGCCCAGAGGTTCAGCACTCAGCCCTCAGTAGCGCAGATTATTATTTTTACTTTTGAGAGTCTAAGCTAGTAAGGATGGAATAAACCTGTCCTCTGCAGCAGCCTTTAGTAACGAAGGGTAGATTGATTTTTATACTGGCAACACGTCTTGTCTGAGGAAGACCTAAAATGGTATGAATTAGACTCAAAAGCTTTAAAAGCCTTTTGAAGACTTCCTAAATGATCGTGATAAATGATTTTGTGTGTGAGAGCACAAGCATGTAGAAAAGGCAATAAAGGCAACTAGGGATGCATGCTCACACACATAGTATTAACCTAACATGGACATTTTGCCTTTGATAGTCTGTGACCTGTTTCTTTGGCCTGGCTTACCCTTCTCAACACCACCATAAACATGACAAGGCCTTGGGATCAAAGCTGTCTGGAGCATCAGCCCCCTTACATACAGACACAGAGTCAGACAGACATACAGATGCTGCTTTAACTCAGAGGAGGCTTTGTGTCTTTAACCACCATCAGTCTGATTAGAGCTGGTGGTCCAGGAGTGTTTCCACATCACACAGCGCTTTTTTGGCAGAACTCAGCTCTGCTAAGAGGCACTAAAGGCCACAAGCTTTTCACCTGATTGCCACTGAGGGAAAACACTTCTGTGAAGATTAGCGTCTTTGTCCCAGTTCTGTGAATCCAAAGCTGCTCTAAAAGGAACAGCGAAAGGAATTGTCTCATTTTCACAGCAACACACCAGGCTAAACATCCCTTGGGCCAGTCGGTGCAAAACATGATCTTTTCATAATTTGGTGGAAAAGACAAATATTAAAGCTGATTTTCCCTACTGGGTCAACAGAAGGGTGACTGATAGTACAAGTGTACATTTAAATGTAGAATAAGCATTTCAGGTTTAAAAGGTTAAAAAAAAAGGACAATAGAGCACAAAAGTAATAATGTAGAATGCAAATTATGTAGATGTTAGAGTAAAACTTTTCCAAAAACAGTTATGTTAAGGTGAGTTTTGTTTGTTAATGTCATGCAGTATAAAGCAATCACAGGAGCCTGCAATGTCAGCAAAATGGCTATATTACCACACATTTTCATATATGCCTGTCATATATCTTGTTTTAATAATTCATCTTTTCCTTAGCACAGCTCTGGTCAATTAAACAAGTAGATGTGTTTTTCAAACTTATCACTGTTATTTCTACTGTTGTAATGTACAGCAAACACATTTTGCTGATAATAGAATAAAGATGAATAAAGATTAAAATCATATGTGATTGGCCCAGTCAACAAATATTGATTCATTTACAGGAGGGTGACATTAGGTTCTCTCTGAATCCATCCCTGATCTGTTACAGTGAAGAGGGATCAAATCAAAAGAATGGTGCAAAGTGAACAGTGGAGCCAGTTGTGGTCTGTGGGGGTGTGAAAAGAGGACAGAAGGGAAAAAATGATGAAGATTTCACATTTAAGCAGCGGGCAAGGCACAGTTGAGAAGACATGATAGCTGAGTGCGACTGCTCCTGTGAAAGCCATTAGCCCACACTGCAGTGCTCCACAGCAAGCCATTCTCAGGTTTGCGTGCAAACGTGCATGTGTGTGTTTGTGAGGGTGTGCAGAAGAGCTGCTTTTACAGCCCCTGCTTACCAGTGAACCAGCTCAGCTGTACGACTGTGTTTGCCATAAGACTGAGAGAGTGAGCCTTTCAGACATGAGAAACATCTGACCTTGAACTTTTGAACTCTTTCCTTTAAGATCTTGGTGAGGGGACTTTTCTGCACATGTTAACAAAGACATTTAGGAGGAGGGACAATGTCTCTTTACAAAAAATAAAAAAACACAGGTCTTTTATGAAAGAGTATCTTATGATATCATATCATAAGTGATTTCACTGCAGAACTGCAGGGTTGTGGTCAAGATTTCTAAATGCTGTTTGTATTATTCTTCCCACTCCCAGCACTTGTTTCTTCCCTTTGCAAACATGCGATACATAAATTCACACAACACCTCACAAACACTAAAACAGCACGCACAAACACAAATAACACAACAGTGCGTCAACATATGCACATTAAGGCCGATTCACACTTTCTGTGTCCGCATGTCTGCAAGAGTACACGTAATGTAAATTTAGTCATCCACCCAAGTCCATGAGGGTCTGCACAGACCTTCTGCAGATGTCCAAAATTTGTGACCACGCAGACTGTACGTGTACACACAAATGCTTGTTATGAAGAGAGACTTTACAGTTATCTACACTTTAATAATTCATTATTAAAAGAACTGTATTTGAAATAGACACAGCCAGACTTTGGAGATGCTTTGATTTGTACATGCTTTCAATCAAGTGATGTCATTACTGTGGGTGTGGGATGCACTTTGGTGCTATTTCATCTGGTCATATATCTACCAATTTTTGTAACGTGGCATGCAACGTGTATGGAAAATATGGATGCATGGATGAGCATAAAGTACAAATACTTCTCTACATACATCTTTACAATCAATCCATTCAGGAAGATAGTGAAAGAACTCATGGAGGGAGATTGTGGCTAGAAAAGATAAGAGGTTTAGCAGAAAACTGGAAAAAGCGTCACTGTGTCTGTGTTTTATATAAGCATACCTTCTGTATATTACTTTACTATTCCAGCAGTGCAGACCTTGTGTTTGTCAAAAGTGACACCTGTGATTTATTAGAAGAATGCAGCAAGTCAACCACGGGTAGAAGAGGTTATTTAGGTGTGTTGACATCACATTTCGGATGCAGTTTGATGTCTGTATGTTCTGGCTATTTTGTTTAACTGTCTTATGATTTCTCTGTTTGCTATGTTATATTGCACTGTTTGTAATTTGACTAACAAGGCTTTTGATATATGATTGATTAGAATAAATGTCTTGACTTGAATATGCCTTAATAAATAAGTGTTTTAGAACTCAAAGTTTGCTTACTTAGAAGGTCTTCATGGGTTTACTCAGTTTCTAGTGACCACGACATGAC
>OMNN01028979.1:26224-49471 GCA_900302755.1 Chromis chromis
GGGGGGGGGGGGTCAGGAGGACAGGGTGCGGTAGGGGTGAAGGTTCTCCCATGCGTAGCCAACACTTCCAACAGGGGAAAGGGTGGCATTTTACATTCAGGTCTTATGGAATGACCCATAGGACAACTTGACCGCAAAGAGCAACAACTGTAGTCAGGGATCTCTAAGATGAAGGAAGGAGTTTTTGGAACTTTGTTGCTCCTCAGCAGGATTTTCAAATTATTTCAAATGTATTTACCAAGGATTTAATGATATAACCCAGCAGCTGCCTCCTGCCATGGTATTTGTTAAATTGTGTAGATGAAATTGCTGTTCATTTAAAATGTTCTCATTCCCTAGAAAGCTGGGCAAAAAGTGATGATACGCAGGAACTAACCTTGGATGACAACAGGTGAAAACATTTGCTGCAAAACCTACTTGAAATATTTTAACTGAATACAATATGTCATATTGAAAACCTGCCAAGCTTAGTGAAAGCTTTGCTGGCAAAGTTCCAACACCAACCTGTCATAGATAAAAACACTGGTCAGGTGACATGTCCTTCGTCTGGAGGGTTTTCAGAACAAAGGTGGACTTGATGAAATGGTCTCACAGCTGTGACACAACTGTCAAAAATACTCTCATCATAACAGAGAGAGATTATAATGACATTATTATTTGATCTATTTCACTCCTGCAGCTGTATTGTTGACCAGTGCTGTCAAATACCATCTTTAGTCATTGCTCTGTCGCTCATATTCATTGTTTATTGTCAGGAAATTAGGAAGTTCAGGGAGTAATGCAAAGCTATCACCAATTACTGTGCAAGTTTAAGACTTCATTTTGCATTTGTTTATTCACTCAGCAAAGGGTCAGATATTATCATATAACCTACGTCTAGAACTTAATAAAGATGCCAAACTTCTAAAGGTCATCAAAATCACTTTATTCTACATGCCTAATTTAAAAATTCACCAAAAATGAACCACTTGCACCAGATACTGTAAAAAACAAAGAGTTCTGCATTTGTTGGCGCAACCAAGATTCCATGACTGACTGAGCAGTGAGTGAAATTTAGGAACTGTTCCGCTGAAGTGCAGGCTGTGTTTACCAGCATAAAGACCAAATGTATGGAAACTATTTAAAAACGAAAGTAGTAAAATATCTAAAGTATGTAGATCTACTCTTTCTTTCCAGTATTGGTAACACATGTGGGCACTTGGTAAATTGTTGTGCATGTTTTTCTCTTATTTGTGAAATAAATAATGAAAGAAATGAAATTTTCATTATTTCTGTTTTCATGATTAAAATGTGATAACTTTGTTGTACTGCACAAGAGATATATATGAGCATGGCAGTGCTGTTTCCATGGAGGTGCAGAGGTTTAAACATTGTCCAAAAGAAGCAGCAGTGCAAAAAATGTCTTTTTTCTAACTATTTAATAGTTAGAAAAAAGACAAATCATTTTGAAATGGATGGCATTTGTTGATATTGTGTAATACCGGCCTATGTGAGCTGTTCCAAACAGTATTTGAGTTATGATACCTAGCCCTAGAGCTGGCTATTCGTGTCACCCTGTGACAGTTGAAATCAGCTACATTTCTTTTTTCTACTACATGCTTCTTCCACATTCTCCTGTTTATAACCTGGACACTTGGGTGAACAATAGTTTCAAGAAGTGACATGTTGTTTGCTGTCCTTGCTATATAAATGTGGATGAAGTATCATCTTAATTTAAACAAATGACAGTTTGTCCAGCAGGACCCTCAGTGTCACTGCAGAGCTGTAGCTAAGCTTTACTGAGCTCCATGTGGCCTCAGGGACTCCCATCTTATCAGCTAAAGGCCTTCGCTGCCTTAGCACCAGCCTCTGTCATACACAGCTCTTCAGTTCAAAGACAACACTGCATGGGAGATCAAAGCATGGCCAATCTTGTATGCACACTCACTGCACTAACACACAGTACATATGATAACACGTTCATAATCTCAGTCACACACTCGCAAACTCACTGGCTCCGACCACACGTGCCCCTGGCATTGATCAAAGGGAGGAATGTGATAGATAGAGGGGAGATAAGGGGGGAGAGGGAGCGGGAGAGAGGAGTTGGTTGTCTCACTTCAGTGATCAGGCTGCTGTGTGTGGCAATAACCGAAGATAAGAGTGGGACACAGTTACAGTTTGCACACATATAACCACATTCCATGCAGTGCTGGAACAGTGACTATACATTCAAATGCACTAAGCACACAAACCCTGCACACGCTTCTTTTGCTGTACTTGAAGTTTACAGTGATGTACTTCATTTGTCACTGCCTTTAAATGATCTGAAATATTTCTTTAGCAAGATCATGTTCCTACACCACTGCATCAATGCTTGTTGGAAGACAGTATCACAGACTTGCACAAACTGTAGGGTTCACAAAAGCACTGCAAACAAACTTAAGTTAGCCTCAGTGACAAAATAAAGTGTATTTCCTATTGTTTTCAGACTATAAAAGTGTGCCACTTGCTTCCCAGTGGACAGCTTTAAGTATGAGGCAGCAGCGTTCAGAGTTCATGATGGTTAAACTTTTTCAACTTGCCACCATGTTGCAAACTATGACCACAGCAAGCAAAAATAAGTACAGCGAGGTCTATGATAAGGCAGCTCATTTCATTTTTTTTCCAGCAGAGAAGAGACAGATGAACAAAGAGAAATGGTATTGTAGCAACAATAGCCACAAAGTCTAATTGTCCAGACAAAAACAGCATTTATGAAACTAGCCAACAAAAATGACTATAATAATCACAGGTAGGCAGGTGACAGTGGTCAGCGGCAGCCTGTGGAGTGTAGCCTGATAGAAATGGAGGTTGCTGGGAGCTGCACTGATGATATTGCTCCCTTCTGCCACTGATTCAACATACTGAAATCCTTGAAAAACACTCATTGACTGCATCTATTTTCCTACCCAAAGCTAAAGTTGACAGTGTGCTTATAATGAGGGCAAACCTCCCTGAAACGGACTGCAGTTTTGGTCTATATTTGTTTATTGACACTCCACACCAATGAGTGCACACAAAGGTTACAGAGGTAACTGAACCTAGTGAAATCAGAAACAGTGGTGATCAAAGCTCAGAGAGCAAAAATAACATGTGTGGTCAAAATGAAAAAGGCGACTGTGGGATGCCAGAGGCCCTGATTGTATAGTGGTCATGTGCACCAAGCTTTTAACTGGCAGATTGTGTATTTCTTTGCTGCTTTGGTGTTGTGTTTCACAAAGATGAGGATTAGGGCCAACAAATCAATATTTCCAAACCTAAAATTAGGAGAAAGAAAAAGTCAGACTTTAAAAAAAATGACATTCACAGTATTCTGACATTTATGCTCAGAATTTAGACAGTGATCTAACAATACTGCCTTTATTCTAGGAAATGTGTGACTAAGCTAAAAACCCATGAACTTGCTTTACTTGCTTCCTTGATGCATAATTTGTTCGTCATAAAAGTCCATGAAAATGATTCTTCCTTCTAACAGTTAATGTTCATGACATTCTTTAATTTAAGAGCAGTGTATGAAAATTTGTTTCAGGCGTCAAAAATGTGACGAAAAATCTGTCAGTGCTACCAAACATTTCATTGGTCGCGCTGTTGCACCTGACATTTAGCAGGTCTGTCTGTGTGTGCCTCTGGGTGGCTTGCTTAGGTAGGTAAAATCATTTGGGATCAACTAAGGTAAATCTGACATTATTTTATTAATTTCAAAGTCATTTTTTGGTCGTACACCTGTTTGACTTGTTGCACTCCAGTATCTGTGTGGAGACTAGAGGCGTCTGCATGTGAGCCATTTATCGAGCATCTGGAAATCGTAGTGCCTACCAGTAGTCTGCATGTAAGGCGATAATGTCAGTGAATTGCAGCTTCAGAAAACAACCTGGGTTCCACTCTCCCCCTCTAAACTTGGAGTCTCTGCGTGCACATTGATTACGCTGCACCATTCACCACTGACAGTAAATTCTAAACCAATTCGGGAAAAACTGAGATGGAATAAAATAACATTATGCATTACATTTACTGCAAAAACTGCAGCCAAAGCATGACTGCGACAAGTGCTTTTGTTGTCAGAGCATTGTAGAAATGTTAAAAAAGCAAAATGTCTGCAAAAAAACTCGTCCTGTGCCATGGCAGGTGTGTAGTTGGCAGAGCTCATCTCTTCTTACACTGATGAAAAAAATGCTCCAACACATTCAATAATCTGATACAAGTTTCTGTCTCATTTGAACAACAGATATACATGGTATTACCTTTATTTTCTAAACTTTTAAGTACAAAAGACATTGACTTTGTCATGTAGCTTTGCATATGGTAGACATGTTGATCTGGGGACACGTGGCAACACACATAACATTGGCACACATTGATGTCCTGCATGAATTAATTAGTATTTGTCTGCATTTTTGTCCTTTTGCCACTGGACTCTGAGATTGATTTCCAAACTAATCTCAAAACTAATTATTTTTCTGAGTGGCGCAAATGTTTTCCTGTCCTTTAATAATGTCAGATTCTTTTTAAAGCTATAAAAGTTTAATTGGTACATGACAGACAAAGACACTGAAAACTTTAATACAGACAACTTCATGGCCAAGAGATCTCCTTCCACTTAACTTATCCAGTTAATGAAAGGAATTATTAAGAACTGATTATTTGGCAATAACCTCTAGAATCATTGATAATGAAAAATAATCACTGCTGCCCTGTACAGATGTTTCCCACAATGCAACACATCCACTCATGTGATACAGTATATTGCCAAAAGTATTGGCCCTCCCCTCCAAATAATTGAATTCAGGTGTTCCAATCACTTCCATGGCCCAGTTGTATAAAACCAAGCTCCTAGGCATGCAGACTGTTTCTACAAACATTAGTGAAAGAATGGAAAGGAACTCTTAATGCTTCAGCATTCAGTTTGGACAATTTTATGCTCCCAACTTTGTGGGAACAGTTTGAGGATGGCCCCTTCCTGTTCCAACATGGCTGCCACCAGTGCACAAAGCAGGTCAATAAAGACATGGATGAGCCAGTTTGGTGTGGAGGAACTTGACTGGCCTGCACAGAGTCCTGATCTCAACCCAATAGAACACCTTTGGGATGAATTAGAGCAGAGACTGAGAGCCAGGCCTTCTGGTCCAACATCAGTACCTGACCTCATAAATGCACTTCTAGAAGAATGGTCAAAGATTCCCATAAACACTCCTAAACCTTGTGGAAAGCCTTCCCAGAAGAGTTGAGGCTGTTATAGCTGCAAAGGGTGGGCCAGCTCCATATTAAACCCTACGGATTAAGAATGGGATGTCATTAAAGTTCACCTGTGTGTAAAGGCAGAGGGGCCAATACTTTTGGCAATACAGTAATCCCTCGTCTATCGCGGGGGTTAGGTTCCAGAACCCCCCCGCGATAGGCGAAATCCGTGAAGTAGCGACCTTATGTGTATTTAATTATCTATATATATTTTAAGGCTTTATAAACCCTCCCCACACACGCTGAGTGTGAGCAACACTATGCGCAGCGATCAGACGTCGATGTGAAATAGACAAGGCGAGATGCTGAACGCTGCTGTACACGGGAGACGGAGCTCCCAGGATACAGAACACAGTGCTCTGGTTGGTAGATACCATTTAAAAATCCGCAATACAGTGAGACCGCGAAAAGTGAACCGCAATGTGGCGAGGGATTACTGTCTAGTATAATTCAGAGCAGTAGTAGGCAGCCACACAGAGGTCAGCTTTGTGAAGAACTGGACTAATTGGACCACTGAGTGTGTACAATCTGGAGACCAAAGCAGACAATGATTGAGAGGAGCAATCTTCTGTTCTTCTTATGGATGAGCTGAATTTTCTGCCCTTACTGTTTTGTTATTATTATTTCCAGAACATTACCAATAGTTTTATAATTGTATACCGTGAAAATACAAAAACACACACACTCGATACAAAAACTTAAGAGTCCTTATGTTCCCTCATTTTCTCCATCTTAGCTCTCACAAACACAGCACTCCTCCTCCTATATTCCCTGTCCGTGGGAGCCTGAACTAATCTCCCATCTGCCCCGGCTCCTGGTACACAGACTGCTTTCATTCCTAACGAGGGCCTGATGAATTTTCTTAAAGGCGGCGATGGGCCAAATTGGAGCTGATATGTCCCATCCGGCAGGGTGGATGGGGCCATAAGACGGAGCCTTGTCCTACTGCCATGTGACAGCCAAACCAGGCCAAAGTGAAAGAACCTATTAGCACTAACTGGTCAGTTTACTGTGTATTAGCGTTGCTTATTCCATTACCAAGCATGTGCGTGTGGGTGTGTGTGTGTGTGTGGTTATGTGTGTATGTGGTTGGAATCGGGGGTGGGTGTGGGTGTTGGGGTTTGAGGATGATATAACCCCCGAGGAGACAACTTTACTGTAGGTAAAAAAGCCTGTGAGAGACAGTTGTGGTTGTTGCCACTAAGAAACAAAAGATTCATTGTACTCTCAAAATGTGTGTGTATCCATGTAACAAATGTGTATGAATAAAGTGTGATATGTATGTAGTGTGAATATGTGTGTTGGTTGGATGTCTGAGCGAGGAGGTGTGTGACACGTGACTGTGTGTGTGTGTGTGTGTGTGTGTGAGACAGAGTAAGGTGAGGGAACGAGGGCATCAGATGAGTTCTCTGGATGGGTTGTTCTGACACACACATACACACACAAGCCCAGTTTGAAGAGGGTAAGAGAGGGGGGCATGACGCGTCAAGCTGGAGCCATGACTCGGTTATGTGTGTGTGTTGTGTGAGTGCGAGGGGGCTGATCCCATTGTGTGTGTCAACAAGCCGTCCCATTCAGCGCCTGTGTGGCTAAACTCTGCTAATGAGCGTTGCCTCTGGCTGAGCCTAGCTAGCACGGCGCTCATCACGGCTAAACCCTTCAACACACACACACATTCTACAAAGCTTGCAGCAAAAAGGGCTGGGGTGGGGGGCAATGGTGAAGGAGACGGGGAGGTAGCAGAGTGTGTGAACAACATGGAGAACAACAGACAGAAAAGGAAAGAATGAGTCAGGATGAGACCTCATCAAAAGAGGCCAAATTGCAGCTACAGTAATGTGACTGTTTTTTATGTCTAAACATTCAAAAACAAAAGATATTCTGGAGTTTCCACTGGAATGCGACTCATGTCAGAGTGGAAAATCCTCCCATTAATAACACTTTCACATCACTACTACACAATTCATGGACGCTCAAGGAATAATCATATTAACCAAACTACGCAATACCCATGATATCAGAGGTGGAGGAAGATCCTTGGAATATATCACATCTTGGTTTATGATGGGCTTCATATTTTCTACAACTTGGCCACTGAAGAGAAACAACCAGTGACAAAATCTACTCTGAAGGTGTGAAGATACAGAAAAATGATGTGATAGTCATGTAACATGCCAGACAGAACATTGATGACTCAAAGATAGACAACATCTCTGTGTTGTTTTCACACACATGCAGACATATGAAAGAGAAAGTCCTACATTAACCCTCTGAACCCTGAACACTTTCTGCTGGTTTTGTCCTGCTATCAGATTTGTATTCATTGTGGACCTATTTTTCCCTGCAATATAAAGTCCTGCACCTCTATGGAAACAGCACAACTATGGCTAGAAGTAGAGAGAACTTAAAAATGTCTTGTTTTATTAATAATAATAATAATAATAATAATCTAACCTTTATTGATTCCTTCTCTGCATTCATCCTATTCAAACTTAACTATACATACTAGGAGCAGTGGGCTGCCGCGGTGCAGCACCCGGGGAGCAGTCAGGGGTTAAGGGCCTTGCTCAAGGACCCACAGTGGTGGTGACTGGGACAAACGGTCACTCTCACTTTCCCACCTCAACCTCTTGCCAGTCCGGGGGCTCGAACCAGCGATCCACCGGTTACAAGTTGGCTTCACAAACCACTAGACCACCACTGTCCCAGTTTTGTTATTTACATTTTTTTTTATCTGTTTCCATACTTGTCTTCTATCTGCTCTGTGTCAGCACAGCCTGAGGTTCAGCCAGAGAAGTTTTTTGTCACAGGACTGATGGCTGAGTGAATGGCTTCTGTGCCAAGGAGAGCCTAATTAGTAGTAAATGGTTTCTTTTTTAAAAGGTCTTTGCCATACGCGTGCTCATATGTAAAATACCAATTACAAACCCTGTTACTTTATCAATTGGCAAGAATTTTTCTTTAAGTACTTCAGGTACCACCAAAAGTTCAAGAGCTTTCATTTCCTAAAACCTAAAGTCCAGGAATTTTCACAGGGGCTCCTCCAAATCATAGTAATTTGTGCTTCCACATCAGGATAAACGTCTAGGGCCAGATGGAATTTGAACTCACTATGTCACAAGATGTAAACACGGGATGGAGGAATGAATGTTTGGAGAGCTAAACATCTATCCTTCGCCTCAAACTTCACAGCATTACATTTCATATTATGTCCTAAAGCACACACAATGTGAATGTAATGCCTGTGGATACAAGGCTAATAAACTACATTTTAACCTACGACTTGGTGGCAGCAGAAGCAAACTGTCAACACAACACTGACACATCATCATCTTTTGTAGTTAATATGGCAAACTTACCAACTGCTTAATTAGACATCAAGCAATTACAGAGCAGTATTATCATTGATTTTGAACAGTGGTTTTGGCCACCTGACACATCTAAGTCTAAGAAAAAAACGTCAAATAAAAGGGCCCAGATAATCCTTCATCTGTATCACAACAAGGTGGAGTCGATGTAAAAAGCAAGATCAACAGAAAGGAAACAAAACGATAAAACCCAGGGAGGCTAGTCATATGAACCATTATACAGAAGTAAGGAAGATGGGAGCTGGGGGAGCTGGGGGTGAGAAAAGGAGGGCATGTCATCCTCCATCAGCACAACGAGCTCTCTCTATCTTTTTTTTTCTTCTGTTCAACACTTTTTCTCCACCACCAGCAAGCTATTTCCAACCCACAGCGTTCCTGCAAGTGTGTGTGTGTGTGTGTTAGAGTGAGTGTGTGCTGGAGGTGAGGTTTGGGGCCGAGGCCATTAAAGCTCTGTTAAAACACTTCTGATGCTGTTGGCTGATGCTGAAGCAAAAGGAGAGTGAAAAAAAAAATAGAGGAAGTGAGACAGTGAGGGAGGGAGAGCACACTCAGTGGCTATCTCGGCCCGCCCAGCAGTCCGCTGGCAGCCTGTCAATACTATGAGCACAGAGGTGCGAGATGAGTCAACAACCTAATTCTAACATCAAACTTTCATGGGCAGCAGAGGGGAAGAGCAGGCCGGAGAGAGAGGAGAGAGGTTTGCTGTTAACGCTTTCTCCATCACCTGACCTTCACTCCTCCAAACCTTTTAAAAACCCTTTAAAAACCGACCCCTTTTACACACTCCTGCATACATACAGTGCCAACATACAAACCCTGGGACACACACGCAGCTGCACTTTTAAAGTTCTGACCTGCGGCTGAATTACATTTGGAGCGTTTTAGCAAGATATAATAGTGACCCCTCTCACTCTCTCTCACTGCCCCCACACTTTGCAGAAGCTCTCTCGCCCAGACTGAGAGCGTGCCGCCGGCTTTATTTATTAAATATGGCCTGAGAGAAGAAGCAACTTGGAGCGAGCTGAGAAACGGTTTTAAGAGACTGGCTTTTAATGGCTTTCTGACACGCTGGGATGGTAGTGGTTCGGTGGCGGCTTGGAGGGGACACCTCTTGAGTGGCGAATGGTGTTTGTCCAAGCTTGTTGACCCACGGTGTTACTGTATGGAAACGTGTTGTGGTCAGGGGAAGGACGGGGAGCTTTGGATCATAGTGGAAAGGAAGAAGAAGTGCTGCAGTGACTGTCAATGCAATTAGCCAAAAGGACGACTAAGATTACAAAGAGAAGTCCAGGCTCAGAGCTCTGCTGGGATCTTACTAGTTTATCTATGGAATAGAGTAAGATATTCATTAAGTGTAGTACCAGATATTCTCTATCATTCAGACACAGCAGGCAACTCTACACACATGATTAGGGCTGCACAGTGATGTTTTTTCAACTACTTGTTTGATCTCGAAAATGTTTTGTTCCTGATCAGTACTTTCCAAAACCCAAGATGACAAATGCCTTGTTTTGTCCACAACCCAAAGATATTTAGTTTACTGTCACAGAGGGGGAAAGAAACCCGAAAAGATTCACACTGAAGAAGCTGGAATCAGTCAAGTTAGACTTCTTTCCTTAAAGAAATACTCAAAGCAAATAATTAATTATCACCATAGTTTGATCAATTATTTGTCAAAACTAATCAATTAATTAATTAATCTCTCACACTGGTTTATTTAACAACATATTTCAAAATGTTGTCTTCTCCACATTGGCAATAGTGGAAAAAACATCAACCATAAAAGCTGTTCTGTCAAAAATGAAGTGACTGAGTAGGGGAGTCTGACCATCCGACAAGCTCTCCGGATTGTAGCATACCAAAGCCTTTAGTTAAAATGGGTCCAGCTCCAGTACACTGGATCCTACATTTCCTATATTATTTCTCAATAGAAAATGTCCATCACAACCTCTCAGAGTCTTAAGTGGTGAATTTGCTTGTTTGGGCGGTCAGCCAAAACTTACAATTCCACCTACTGAGAAACTAAAGACCAATGACTGTTAAGTATTTTGGCTTTACGAATTAGTAAGACGATTGGCTAATAAAATATAAGACTTATAGATCAATAAACGCCATGAATAATCAATGACATTGTTAAGCTAGAATAAAAAGGCTAATAAAATGTGCCTAGGATTATTCTAAACCTAATATGCAGTCATGCTGATTTGACTGTATGTCTCTTTTTGACAAATATAGGCTCAAGGTGTCAGTCTGAAAAGATCCCAGTTTACTGTCTTCATCTCTGACACAAGCAGCAGTGCAGCGATGTCATTCTAATGCTCATAGTGTCTACTGACAGCTCTACTGGTGCTGCTGCTGGTGACTGCTCTGTGCACTGAGGCTACTTGACCTGCGGGCTACACATTGGTGAGAGGGCTTCATTATGCAGCATGGCAGGACCAATGGTGTCGATGAGCAGTTGTAAGGCAAGAGACATAACACTGGCACTTTACTGACCTACTGAGACTTGCTCTAAGCAAGGATTTGGGGAAAAGACTTGAGAGGGAAAGACGATGATGTAGACACAGAGAGATGCCAGTGGAAGTGGGTGGCAGTGCCCCCCTCAGGTGGCAGCGCCAGCACAAGAGTGATACATGAAAGTTTAATCATCCTCAGGAAGAAATTGGGAAATGGTTCCAAACAGTGTTACACTTTCTGCTACATGAAAACAGCTTTGTTAAAGCAACGATCTATCCTGGGAGTGAACCTTTTTGATTAACATCCTCTTCAGCTGGGCTTCTGTGGGATAAAGGACCACAGTTCAGGTCTAGTAAAGATTTAAATGCCTGGGGTTAATTCATTAAAATGGTGAACATTATACAAGATTGGAAAGAATCAGAATGCTAAACAAGAAGGTGGTGAAAAGGTCTGTTACTTAAGCTTTTTGTGAAGAGGATACTGTGTGCACTAATAATAATTCAAAGCGTTTTTGCCTACAGTATAATCGCATGATGATCATATGGTGTCAATTTGTATCACATGCAGAGGCGCAGCATTTTTGTCTGTTTTTATATAATACACCCCCGTGCCAGTGTTAGACTCCCCTTGTTTCTTTTCTGTGGATCCACTTTCTTGACACTGCTGCACTCTACTCCATAAAAAGATGAAGCTACATAAAAAATACAAAAACTTAAATAACCAATGAGGTACATTAATCACACACCAGACATACTATATGGACATGCTGAATAGTGATAATACAAAGAAAACGAACTGAGGTTAAGTAGGGAATTCAATTATTTATATCCACATAAAAATATCACCGAGCCCCATTTCATTGTTGCTGGTCTACAGCAGGGTTACACTGAGTCAGTGTCAGTCAGTGCCAGTCACTCTCATCTACTATTTATATGATGAAGGTTCTTGAACACAGCGACAATGGAGAGTACTCCTTATTAGAGTTAGGATCATTTCACGACTCTATTCAAGTATGAAGTAAGATTCTGGCTAATTTAACAAATTAATCTTTAAAAGTCTGCAAAAAAATTAATAAAATGGGATTTAGCATACATTAGGAACTACTGAATGTACCTTAGTATGCATTTGCTGTTTTAGTGTCCTACTGTATAATGGCCTACATTCTTTTTTACACTATGCTTATTATGGGAAAAAATGTTTCAAAGGAAAAAAAGCACAATTAGGTGCAATAAAACTGTCAAATGTAATTAAACTGAGTATCAGCTATAGTGGTCACCATGCATGTATCAACGTATCGAGTAGGTCATTGAAAAATAGAATTGCTCTAAACTATTCCTTCGTGATGTGTGATGCTGAGTCATGTTCAATCCTGATTTATGGACATTGAACTTCCCCACAACCAAGCTCAGACAACTCAGCCACCACAACACTGTCAAAACCATCACATTGCCAAGCAGAGGAACACACCCTGCTTGGTAAATCACATTCTCTGTGGTTGCAAATGTGCGGGAAAACGCTGACAGCCAACTCCATCTTGAAGCTCTAAAAGTTACTTTCCTTTGAAGGGCCAACTGTAAAACATCTTGTCGGGGCTCGTGGTTGGGGGTTTTGGCAAATGAGGATGACAGCAAGGCAAACAAACAAGTTTGGAGGGTTTTTCTTCAAATGTTCTCTGACGGCTGTGTGATGGGCAGGATGGGAGAGCAAAAAGGAGGGAGGGAGGATAGAGGAGGGGAGGGACAACATGGGAGGAAAGAGTGGGAGTGTTGACAGAATAGAGAGATGACTGGGAGTGGGCCCGAAAGTGTGAGATAGAGATGAAGAAATGGAAGGCTTAAGAGAGGACACAGATGAAATAGTAAATAAGAGCATGGGAGGTGTCAGGACGAAGCCAACACTGGGACTATTTTTGGACAGAGGCAGGTGACATTTCTGCCAATGTCCAGTTTGGTCATTTTAAGGCCAAAAATGTCAAGATAGGATACATTTAAAGCAAGATTACATCAGTATTTAAGAGGAAATAATACAAATTTCTTGTTACAAAAGGCAACACCCTTAGTCAATTCAGTGCACTGAGACATTCTGCTGCTACAGACTTATGACTAGTAGCCTGACTCACTGGATGCGGACTATGGGTATAAGCCTGATATTCCTGCTGGGCATTTCACGTGGAATTCTCCTTCTCCTCTGCTATCTGTATCTTACACAGTTGTGAAAATCCCCTTTCGATACGGGAAACAACAACAACCTCTGAGCAGCAACTTACAAGCTGTAAATTTTAAGTTTAGCTGAAGATGTGGATCATCCCTCTGTATGGTAGCAGGCTTTTAACCCCACAGCTGGTCGTCTGGAACAGCTACACTTTGGCTATTAGACAATGATCAAGCCACACTTTTTACGGACTAGTTACTTTCAAGCCCAAAGTGTCGCTCACACAAACAAAATATTGTCATTACTGCATTTTACTGAAATCATTAGGAAAACCTCATCCAATACCTTTATAACCTTTGACACATAACCAGACCCTATTCTTTAAAGTCCTGTCAAACTAACAGTTCCTCGCCAAGTCCTACATCCCCTGCCTACATGAGTAGTCACATTAATGACTACTACTAATACTTAAGTATTCCTGAAAAAATAATAGGGACATTAATGAAGCAGCTGTCCATCCAAAAAATCTCAAAGAGACAGGTACACATTATCAAGTATAATGTTCAGTCCTGCACAATGTATTTTCTAATTCTGTAATGTTAACAATCAATGCTAACTTACGTAATACAGTAGCATCTGAACTGATGATGTAATGGAAGTAAGGATATGCAACCAAATAGACAAGAGTCTTTGCAACAGTACAGCATGCTAGCCAAAGGCTGCTGATCTACTGTCATCTGATGATGATCCCTCTTAAGCATTAATTACAGACTATATTTAAAATTAATACCTACAGTCTAGGATGAGAAATCAGTCCCCTCCTCTTCTAGGCTCTGCCGGCCATAAGTATCATATCTATCCTTTCATGAGTGTTGCTGGCTTTCTCAAATGATTATTCCTGGCCCAACATTATGTGCACTACCTTATCTCATTATGTGGTGTGGTAAGCTGAGCATCAACACATGATGGAGTGTAAATAAAACATAGCTTATGGAAGGAGTAAAATGTTACATGGGCTAGAGAGTGGCACATTTTCATCATCAAAAGTGAGCTCAGTGCTACACTGACGCTGCCGTTTGTTGACTCATTGGCCTAAAATGCCGAGTGACCCTAATGCAGGGTCATTTTTTCTAGGCCCTGCTGTCCTCCTGGGTCAACGCTACACTGTCCTGGGGAGAGGCCAGCGCTTGCATGAATAAGTAAAGACCGTTGGGGGACCAAAGTCCGTTGGCTGACGTTTCCACCCCACTGAGTTTTAACACATTAGGAAGCTCCACTGCCAGTAATGAGCCAGAGACAGAGGGATGGAGATGGGGGTGTTGAGGGGTAAGAGAGAGTGTGCTTACATCCTCAGAGCATAACTCCCTAAGCACACTAGACTGTGTCACTCTCAACCTGTTATTGTTGTGCAAATGTTACTCACATGCCATGTGAAAAATACTGCACTCCTGATTGGTAACCTTTCACTTAAAGTGCTTAGGTATGCTTCATAACTACAGTATGAAACAGACTAATCATGATTACAATAGAATGTGTGCAAAGCGTCACACTTTGATGCCAGATGGTAGTTGGCATCCCAGTCTCATACCAATGGTCAACTTTAGTCTCTTTTTCCTTTATGATAATAGTGTTTCCCTCAGCCTAATTAGGTAATTGCAATGGCCTAAATTTAACCAAACAGTAACCACATATGTGGTAGATCAGGAAATGCTTATATAAAGCACCTTCATTACAAGTAGAACCAGTAGGCACACTCATTTAGTCATTTAGACATGAGGTTTAGCTAGTTAGGTATGTAGTCCTACATATTGGCACCACAAATCAGGAAATATTTGAATGGGTATTGGTATAAGGACTTGTTGCGTCATTCATCATGTTCATATCTAATTACAGACAGCCACAGTCAACTCTGGACTGTCTTGGTGGAACAAACTTTGCGGGCAGTGAAGCTGTCATTAAAATAGAGCTTTCAGGTCGTTTCAATTCACTGGATGCTTTCAGAGGATTCATCAGGCTCTGACCAAGGGAGTTCATACTGTAGCCAAGGTTGTGAGTGTTGTTCTTCAGAGAAAGAATGTGTGTGTGTGTTTTCTCCTCATCTCAGCCCCAGTGCCCCTGTGCCCTGGCCTCTCTTCCTCCCCCACTGTGTGCGAGTTTATTCACAGGAAATGCAGGGGAGCCTCACGGGTGGCTGGGCTGATGCGAAGCGACGTGGCGTCTCCAGCGAGCCAGGAACTTAGCATGTCAGGCAGGTCAGCACGGGGCAAGCAGACAGTCGATAAAATATTCAATACAGCACTCCCAGTTCATGGATCTAATACCTCAGAAAAAAGGCCCCCCTCCAAAATCTAGAGAAAAAAAAATCATCTTCTCTCCAACCTCTTCTCTTCACACCGGCTGGCTGGGTGGGTTTATCCAACTCAGGGTGAAAAAGCCTCCTGTCAATTAAGATCTAACCGAGTCTGGGGGCAGAGCTGGAGTGGATTCATCTTTGCAGGACGTCTTATGGATTTCCAACCCCTCCTCGTCCCCATCCTGAGGAGGGAAAGCTATCCTTATTCAGAGTGAAAGTTCAAAAGTGCATCGTGACCTTTTCCAGCCTAGGCACCGGTACCATAATGCAGTAGGCAATTCTCTTTGTTAAAAAAATACTCTCTTACTCTTTTCTTTCTCGGTTGCACTTTACTCAGCTTTTATTTTCTATGCCCTGCATCTTTGCACAGCCCTGAGGGCGAGAAGAAAACATATGGCAGAGTTTGACAGTGTGGTGAGTAGAGTATAGAAGGGTGGGCCCTGGAATGTCTTGTGTCACTTTAGCGCAATGGGCGCTAATCCCAATTAGCATCACTCAGCTGCACTGAAGGCGCATCACATCGACTCAGTCTCTGCTTAGACAGGCGCCCTCCGTGGACCGGGCGGATACAGTGAAACACCAGCTGCTATCGGCCTGTTTCGCTGATTAACCTAGACACTAAGATGTCGTTGCTGTGTCTTTTGACTCCCGAGCCGCCGCCTCCTCCTCCTTCTGTTGTCTTCGGGTAGCTTCCGTCTACTTACATTTTTAACAAGCGTCTCCTCTGTCTCCATCTCTTTTATTGTGTCGTCTGAGTGCGTGGTATTTTATTACTTACACTGCATAGATTGGTTGAGTACACTGGATCAGTGTTACCCACTCAAACGGTTTTCCTTTCTCCCCCTGAATAATTAATGGAAATGGATGGTTAAGGACAAAGGCAGTGAAGACTCCATTAAGGGGCGAGATGTTGAGAGGTGCTGACTTCATCATTGGAGTTGTTAGCGCCAGAGGTAGTGATCCAATTCAGACGATATTCTACGACGGACATGGACCTAAGAATTACTGGATTCTGCACTGAAGCATAGTCACTAACGAGTACTTTACATTTCTGATGACAGGGCAGCAAGCAATACTGACACCTTGGGTTGCTCACTCCAAAACCTCATGTTGTCATAACAGGCATATAGGCTTTCACTGGACACCTGCATTGGTTCTGAGCACACTAAGAAAACAGTGTTTGGACTAACAAGGTAATGTGGGAAAGGGGAGGAAGATGGGGGGTGAGAACGCAGCTTTTATGGAGTACAATTGGGAGCTAGCCTAAGTGATAAAAATAGCTGGATCTGGCTGTAAGGGGTTTTGTTTTTGCTTTTCCAAAGGTACGTCATAATACATCCCAGAGTTTCAGAGCCCCACAGCTTTCAGATACCTATAAATAAATGCTTTCCTGAGCTTTACTTCTCTCTCTCAATTGCAGACACACACTCATGCAGGGACTGGAGCCGAGTAAATAGCCCCCTTCTGATGAAAAACATTCCAACACTACCAACACCGTGAAAGGGGAGTGGATGGTGGATGGGGTGGTGGTGGTAGGGCTTTTAAAATGGACTCAACCGCCTGTTTTCCCCAAGCACCATTTTCACTGCCACCATTTTCACAGAGAAAGAAGCCCTCAGCACTCTCTAAGGGTTTACTGTGTTTAGTTGCAGACAGAGATGAGCTAAGTCTCTTCTTGAGCACCGCATGTTCCAGACTGGAAGGAGGAATGAAATTTAACCCTCTCACATCCCTGATTTTCTGCGCTGGACGGTGGTGCCACGGAGATGTCTTGTCCAAAAGGCTGCTTTTCCTTAATGTCTGAGGACATGTTGAGAGGGAATGGGGAACTTAACAGAAAAGGACACGTGCCATGGCATATGTCATACAAAACCACTTCCATACATTACAAAAACACGATACCTCCATATTAGGTCTTTTCAAAACAATTATTTTATAGACAAAATGCAAAACCACAGTGAAGCTTGAATTAGCAACAATTCAGTCACATCAACTAAACAAGCAAGGGTCTTATGAAATCTGGGTAAATGGTTTGAAACTGATACATTTCAACCCAGCATTCTCCAAAGCCACTGTTAAATTCAGTCTCAAGTCACTGAATAAACTCCTAAAAACTCGTCTCTGTGTATCAAAGTTACATATTTAGAAGTTTTCATTCATGAAAATAATCCCTTTATGCCTTAAATTGGCTTAGATGTAACTCTACACCGTTGCCTCCTTTCAAATGTGCAGACCTATGTTATCCCCGCCTCTATTACCACCAACCCCTCCACCAGCTCACCTATATGACTCTACTCAAACCCTGTAGAATTATTATGCACTGCACAATGCCAAGCTGTAATACAGGAATAGCTCATTCGTTCATGTTCAAACTGGAAACTGATTCTGAAGATGAATAATGATATGGACAGCACCCACCCTGCAGTAGACAGGGTTGGTTCCTTAAGTTTGTTCCATATGACACCACGGAAGTCTGAACCCATGTTTTTGAGACTATCATCTGTACACTGCAGTTTCAAGGTAGAAACTCTGCCATGGTGTTGACTGCTTATGCTGCTCATGTTGTGTTTTCTAGCATATAAAAAAACACCATATGGACATGCTAACAAGGTAAAAAACTAAATTTACCCCAGAGGGAGTCTTTAAATATCTTTTGTGGTGCAGGTGGAAAATAATTGGAAATGCAACAGATACAAGTCAAAGAATCGTCAAGTTCAATAACACAATAAAGAAAAACAGGAAAACAAACCCAAAGCGCAAAATCTCAAAAAAAGTACACTAACAGGTGAAAGTATTTGTAATCCATTGCCATCACTCTTGGAAGTTATAGGAGGAGGGGTTGGTGTTGCTGACTTCAGGAATGCTGTCAGTTCAGAGTTGTAAACGGAGTTGGCCTTCACCAACAATGGGGCATATTTTGCGAGATGCTGGGAGTCGATAGCAGGCGTCCGCCGTGACAAAGGGCCACTTCTCTGGCTCCGTGAGAAAGGCATGTTAGTTCAGCTCTTTGATACAGGACACTGTTTCTCTGACCACCATTCATTACCATGTATAACAGACGACTCAATGGACATTGCGCATTAGGCATAACTTGGCCCTCCTACACACTCTCAGAGGCTGTATTATGGAGGCCTGAGAGCCATGCTTCTCTAAACACCCCTAGGTGTCTCATAAAAACGAACTTGGAGTGTAACACAGAGTCTGGGACAAGAAAAAAAAACTTGTGCTCTGTCCTCTACGGCCTCGGTTTTACTCCAGTAGTTAAGACGTGAGCTGTCTTGAAGCCCAGGGCTTTGGCGGAGCATCGGAAGAATAACATGGCTGAGGCATCCACATTTGTTTCCACTTATGTTACATGATCTTTAAGAGGCTAATTTGAACAAATCCCTTGCTTCGACCGCACACTGTACTTTCTGAGAGGGCTCTTAACATATGTACGCTGGGTGTTAATGTCATGCTCAAAGTAAACAGCGCCGATGGTCAGGGCTGGGTAGAGCACACCCTATTTCTGGCCTGAACCACCTCTAGTCTTTTATTAAGAAACCATATGAAATGAAGCAAGAGCAACAAAGGCTGCCGGGACCCTGTCATTTCTGAGTCTCTCTAAGATTTTTTCCAGCTCAGTCTCACAGCATTCTTTCTTTAAACGTCGAAACACCATCATCCTGAAGACTTTGAAGTGTACGTTATTAAAGCAGAAGTGTAAATCTCCCAACAGGGGATCATTTGAATTTAATTGCATTCATTCAAATTCCACCTAAACTTGTCTCCCTCCATAATCCCATGTAAATTAACCCTAACAATACAAAACCAACAACACAGAGAGCTGTAGCACAAGGTACTTTAAAACCCCAAACAACAATACCTCAGCAACACTTAAAGAACAAGAAAACCATGAGGTTGAACCGCGATTGCAAACACTTTGTAATGTTATAAATGTGCATTAAAAAGTAACAAAAAACAAAGTATGTTTTAAAAAAAAGCTAATAAAGCAATAACAATAATGATTAAACTATAATTTCAGAATAATCTTCCATTAGTGTGGCCTTTAAATGCTGTGTTATTTCAGTTCTAGCCCAAAACTAGAGTATATAATTAAAAGCAATGTGTGAAAAGGAGGAATATGAAGGTGATGAAAAAGTGCGTCAGAGAGGCGAATGCCAGGGGATAAAGGAAGCTGCCTGAGGCTGTTCAATCACATGAGGGCTTCACGTTTTTTGGTTCTCTTCAACTCACTTTGCTCTATCTCCCATCGCAAAGTGGCCGTGCCTCTGGATCGTGGCACTTCCCCCAGCACACTGAGAGTATACTACAGCTCTGGGGAATGCCAGCACCATGTCAAAGGAAAGGATAGAGAGGGTGAGAAAAAGAAGCGGTGGAGGAAAGGTGCTGGTGAAATGTTAATGTCTTGTCCTATTCAATATCCGTATCTTTGGTCAGGGGACGGCAGCCGCCCTCCCTGACATCAGAGCATGGCAGGGAGGGAGGCACCGCATGTTGATCAGAGTCAACCTTGTCCCTTGTTTTTTCCGAGCGTGCATATCCACACACTGTCCCACACACTGAAAACACAAACATTTCATGTTTGGTTAGTAGCCATGCATGAGGAATTCCCCCACCCTGTTGGTGTGTCATGTTTATATTGCCTTCTTGTTGGAGTGCATTGTGCGGGGTGAGCATCATCACACTCCTCTAACCTCACCTCCTCCTTTTTTACACAGACTTGCAATCTACCTGAAGGCGAGTCATAAGTTTCTGAGACACTAAGTCCTCTCACACCGGGAGGGGGCTGCTGAGGGATCCGCTTGGTTATTGTGTGTCTGGTCTGGGGTGGAGGTCACCCAAAGTTACAGGAAGGAATCCTCAGGATGGCTGGGGGAAGAACTGGGATGTGGATATGTGTGTGTGTGTGTGTGTGTGTGTGTGTGTGTGAAAGAAAAGGGATGGAGGTGGGGGTAACTGGGGTAATGTCTGGCAGATGACAGATCTGTGAATTCTTTCCTTGTGCCCACAAGGCAAAAGAAGTGGTGGTGTGGTGGTCACATCTTCAGAACACTTACAGTCTTTATCCCACTCTTCTTCCCCCATCCTGGGGGGCTCACCCTCCTGATTACTACACAGGAGGCTATTGAGCAGCTGCCCCCTCTCCTTACCTCCCTCCCTTCACACAGACATAACTGTCTTCCACTCTCAGCCTATCTTCCCCTTTCTTCTGGGATCATCTGAAAACATATTTTGCAGTGGTGCAAACGTAATGGGAGGGGTGAGGACAAAGGCCGGCCTGCTTTTGGTGTGAGCATCTTTTTGTCGCTCGGCACAAAAGCGGCCAGTTCAATGCCTCATCCCACAGCAGCGTCACACGGTCTTTTAACCCCCTCCCCCAAGAGCCTCGCCCACCTCCTGACCAAAAGAACGGCTGGATGATACACCAAAACCACACAGAGACACATTCTAAAACACACTTTGCATTGGGCTCAGACAAGCCAACCAAACACAAGTCTCACTTAACACTTCAATCAAATTCTTCGCCCCTGCACCGAGTTGGTGAACCGTGGATGGACAGTACAATGTGTGTTTTCAAACCCTGACCCCTCCATCCACTCTAGCCCACATGCCTGCCTGGCTTTTAGACTTTTAACTCTTGTCCTCTTGCCAAGACAGTTGTCGCCTATGTGTGTGTTGTTGTCTATGTGTGTGCGGTGGGCGGGTGGTGGTGGGGTTAACAGAAAAAGGGCAGTCAACAAAACTCAATTGTACTCAGAGTGGTGGTAATTGCATTTGATTAAAATAATGACAGGGTGTCGGGACAGAATAGAGGGTCCCTTGGTGGGAGTGTTGAGGGCCTGACACCGAAACTGAGGAGAGGCAGAGAGAGAGAGAGAGAGAGAGAGAGAGAGAGAGAGAGAGAGAGAGAGAGAGAGAGAGAAATAGAGAGAGCGAGAGCACTGTGTACTTCTTTGTCATAAAGCTGAAAGTGGCACTCACCTGTATCACCACATGAGACCAGGGCACAAGGAGAGCACCACATGGAAAAGAGAAAGAAACTCATTGTAAGTGTTTTGCTCAACCGTCATTGTCCACAATTAAATAAATTAATGAAAATCAATCAATAAAAACCCCACAAAAAAACAGAAAGGCTTTAAAGAATCCTAAAATCATCGTTAACACAAGTTTGATACCTGGTGCTCCACTATGTGCCATTTTTTTCTCTTCCGCTAGTAAAATGGCAGTTCAGGGTTTTAATACAATAATCAGTATAGTTGTACGAATACATGGTATGGCATGTCATGAACATTTTGCACAATATTTTGCCCTTACAGGAATACCTTTCACATGCCAATTCATGCTTTACACATTCGTGTGTGCACAAAGGTCAGCATCATCTACCCAAGTCCATGTGGGTCTATGCAGACCCCTCTAGGATGTCTGTATAGAGTCCAAAATGTGTTACCATACAGAATGTACACACTGTAAACGTGCCAACTGTGCGTGCACCACTATGACAAATGGTGCTTAAAACAAATACTTGTTATGAGGAGAGACTGTATAAAGAGATTCTCCATTATCTACACCATTATATTTCATGACTGAAGAGCTGTAATTGAAGCCTTTGGAGCTGTTTTTATCTGTATTTGCCTTTCATCGATGGGGCCAAAACACAGTAGGTTCAAAATACTCCATAAACCCAACACTATGTCTGCCACAGACTGATGCGTACCCACTGTGGTATGAAACATCCGCTGTCCACTTTCAAAGTCTGCACTGGTCTGAGGGAAATCATGAATTGGTCTTACAAAACCAATACGTATGACTGTTCCAGAAACCACTCACAGGAACATTTTGGCATCAAGCACCTCTATAGTTAAGGTTTGGTTAAGTTTAGATGATTAAAAGTCCTTGGTTAAGGTTGGGGAAAGATGTTGGCTGTGCTACTCCGTTACCCATGCTGTCATGGGTAGCGGAAACTAACACAGACTTTTGGTATGAGAATAAGCGTGAAAAGTGGTTCTCTCATGTCAAAGTCACACAGTATGTTCACCCAACCATCAACCCCATACTGTGACGTCTTACTGCCCTCACAACATAGAGACAACAGCAATTACTCAAGACTGCAGGTTGTTTTTTGGTGTTTGAACAACCAGTGCTGTCGTTTTTTTAAAGAAATCTCAGAGGAACCTTTACTGTTGTGGAGACCTCATAATATCAATCTCTGTCTCTCTCTAGATCAAAATCCAAACTGCTTTCAGGCAGTAAACTCAAATACAGGGCAGTATGAACCTCCACACTTAGCCATTCTGTCCTCTGCCATGACCCGCAGCGGCCGGCGGCATTGTTAAACAGCCTCTGCTTTTGATGCACGCCGAAGCCAGAGAGAATGAAAGGAATAGAAGCTTTTACAAGTGGTCCGACAGCACAAAGTGTCTCTGCGCTCTCTAAAAGCAGCGCTCAGGGTCACAACAGGGGACAAGTGAGAAGAAAAGAGCAAAAAAAAAAAGTGTGTGTGTGTGTGTGAGAGAGAGAGAGAGTTGTGTGTTAAGGCCACGGAAAATATGATAGCCGGTAGGGATGTCAGGAGCCTCTGAAAGGAGGATGTCTAAGCCGGGCTCAGACTCTCATCTCCTCACACGGCCTCGCCCTTTCCCAGCATCCCTCTCTCCGTTT
>OMNN01028983.1:0-11576 GCA_900302755.1 Chromis chromis
GCTCAGTGGTTAGCACCGTCGCCTCACAGCTAGAAGATCCCTGGTTCGCGTCCCGGTTAGGACGCCTGGGATCTTTCTGTGTGGAGTTTGCATGTTCTCCCTGTGTAGCGTGGGTTTTCACCGGGTACTCCGGCTTCCTCCCACAGTCCAGGGCTGACATGCTGAGGTTAAATGAGGATTCTACAATTGTCCGTAGGTGTGAATGAGAGTGTGCTTGGTTGTTTGTCCTGTGTGTGCCCTGTGATGGACTGGCGACCTGTCCAGGGTGTCCCCTGCCTTCGCTCTAAGTCAGCTGGGATAGGCTCCAATAGGCTTTGACATGTTATTCACTTCACCTGTCAGTGGTCATGATGTTGTGGCTGATTGGTGTATAACATCCCAGTGAGGTGGAGAACATTGATCATATTGGTACTATGTGGTGTTCTGCTGGAAAACCTTGGATGTTAACATCCGTGTTGATGAGACTTAGACACCCAGATAAACATTGTCCCAGAACAAGCACACTCCCTCATGCACATGGCAACAACATCAACCAATCAGGAACATCTTGAGGAACATGACAATGGCCCAAGATGTTGATTTGACCTCCAAACTTCCTAGAGCCCATTCTGATCAAGCATCAACAGGATGCAGTGGAACAAGTTGGATTGACAGAGGCCCCACTGCACAAGCCAGAGTACCCAAAGGATCCACTGCCCTGGTCCTGGTGCCAGACCCCATAGCACACCCTGAGAGGTCCTCTTGTCCATGCCCAATGGTTCAGAGCATTTTGGACCACATAAGGGGGACCAACACAGTATTAGGCAGGTGGTCGTAATGTTATGCCTGATCGGTGTATGCCATCACTACAATTCAGAATATGGGTGCAATTTATTGCGTTGGCATCTGGTAATTATTACAGATTAACATATGTGGTTGCAAAAAAATACCTCATAATGTAAAACTAAAGGCTGCAGCAGAAATAAGACCATAAGATTCTTATTCTGTATTATTTTGCAAATGCTCGACAGGCGCCACAGATTACCCCTCACTCCTATGTCTAATGTTGGGGTTCAGATGATGAGAAAACACTGCTTTCATCCACGTTTCGCTCTAGTGTTGCGTTAAAGAACTGCAGCAGTGTGGTAAATAACATGTCCAAGTGACACGTTCTTCCGTTGGCAGGATGTGGAGTGAAGGCAGACAGGTCGCCGCCCTAAGAAACACTTACGGCTCCGTCTGATGGAAGCTGAAAACAAATAACAAAACCAAGGCAAACGAGAAGTCTTTTGTAAAGCGTAGACGGGCGTTCTCATTGATTTTTCATCAAGAGGTTCATGTCTTATTATAAGGAGATGAGTGCTGGGTATTGTACAGATGATTCTTTTGAACTGATGCGTCCAAGAAGAGCAGGATCATGTCTCATATCATTTATTAGAAGTATAAACCGACTTGTTTGATGTTCAGAATAGCCTGCAGAGGGACATTTCATGTTCTTGTAAAACACTGCGGGACTGACTAATTGCTGACCGTTTGAAGGACTGAATGCAGTCTGCTAATTACTGCCGATTGCAATTGATAGATTCGTGATCATTACCTTTAATGACTGTCATTTTTACAAAGCAGAGGACGGGAGGTTAAGACAACACATCAGCCGGCTGCACTGCGAGAAATGGAAGCAATTTCAACGCAAGGCATGAATCATTAGAATTTTTTTTTTTTACAAACATAACAAAGTTTACAGCTTTCTCATGTGTGCTCTTAACAAGAGGCAAAGAAAAACACATTTTAATTAATAAGGTAATGCATGAAGTAGCAGTGGGGTATAGACACATTTACTGCAGCTTAAATTCACGCCATAGCATCGTCTAAACAGGCTGCTCTCCTTAATCTTATTCTCTTTATTATTAAGTATGATGATGTTCTTCACTGTAATACATCTGCAGCCCTGTGAACTTGTGTTTGGAGCCCAAGTAGTGAAGCTGCATAGTCTCCTATTGTGTTTCTACCCTGCTAATATATGACCTTCCATTCCATTGGCATCTATGGCAGCCCAAAGAACTGTACGGGAAAAAGTGACTGAAGTCCTTGGATTCTTTGTGCCAGGTTTCATGTTTGGTGATGTGTTTATGCACAGAAGTTGTACACAACTTTCAAACCATATGCCCAGTTTTCAAAAATGGGTTATTGGACTCCTTGGATCAAACCATGACATCAGTTTGTGCCATATGGGACTTTCCGTCATATTGGTTTTTATGAAATTACAATCCACAAGCCTTTGTTTTCCCAATCTTCACCAAAATTGGCACAGATTACCTTTAGACCAAGCCACACAAAACTTATCATATGGATTTTTGTTTTTTAAAAGCAATCATCCATCACAGCCAATCAAATCTCCACAATGCTTTGATCTGTAAAACTTAACCACTAGCAATAAGCAAAAATGTTTAAGGTCCCAAGACATGTAAACTCATCAACCTAATAGGTGTGACCAATTGGTATCAACCCCCACAAAAGTTAGCAAATTTTCAAAACAACTGTTGAGTATATCGAGTTGAGTATATCGAGTTTATCTTGTGCGCACAAGATAATAACTTGTTCCCACAAGATAATTCCAGGACACAGGGAGACGTGTGGATACAGGCTTTGGTGTACTTGTAGGGATGTTCATTATGGAGTCCTGCTGTCACCTAACCTCGCGAGTCAGGACTAATGACTGAACTAATAGCAAATGCTAACGTTGCCAGTCTATTCCATCTCTGCGTTGTATAATTGAACAAATACAACATCTACTTAGTATTCTCTCAGCATATTATATGCCTGTATTATAACCAGTGATTAAAGTGGGATGCGGTGCGCCGCGGCCGCTTCGCTACTGAGCCGAAAGAGCCGGCTCTTATTAGTGCGCCACACAGGATGTGCATGCGAGTTTGAATCGAATAATTTACGGTGGCGGAGCTGAGCTCTGGGGAGGCGAAGCCCAGCTCCGAGGTGGTGGAGCTCAGCTCCGGGGGGCTCCGGCCCACTTTAACCCCTGATTATAACAGATACTATTCTCATATATTGTAAGAATATTTTGCCACTCAATGTTTAAAATGTTATCATAATGTCCAACGATTCTTTCTGGGCAGACATGAACGCTTCGGTAAAACGAGCGAGTAGCAGAGAGCTATCTTCAGCCAGCTCACCCACCTAAAACATACATATCTTGTGCGCACAAGATAAAAAAACAAAACAATTTTTTGGGACTTTAGGGGCTCCGTAGACTCCTCTTCTTGTCCAAAAATTTAAAAACATAAAAAACTGGAGGGTCTGCAATAAGCACTAAAGCATTTGTTCTGTGATGTGTTGGCCTTGTAAAAGTGCTTGTTATTTCTGGTGATATCTTTGGAGATCCCAAGGATGGGACTTGACAACCTATTATGTTGACCAGATTTATGTGGCCGCTATGTTGCAATGAATCAGAAACTGTAAGAAAAAAAAAAAGTTCTCATGGGCTATAAACATTGTCAAATATTAAAAGTAAAGAGCTAGAACCTAGTAAATGCTCAACATGATATATCATCTCGTCTGCTGCAGGTAAACAACCTGGACGAGACCTCATATGCGACTTCCACCCAATCATTGGTCAGTTGACATTAAACTTGCTATCAGTGCCACGCTTTTAAGACGATCAGATCAAGTTGCCATGGCGACTGTGCCCTGCTGAGACTGCTTGGTCCCTTCTTCCCTGCTTTCAGCTGTATTTGTCCTGTTTTTGTTTTTTTTTGTTTTTTACTCCTTTCAAACCAATCAGAGAGCAAATCATTACCTGCAGAAAATAATCCAATCGCTTCTGCCGAGCCAAAACAGTCAGAGGATAGAAGCCGCTTCACTTTGAAATGATAAAAATACTCCTGAACCTCTGTTTGCAGAATGGAGAGAAGATCAATAACAATCAGGACTCTGATTAGACGAAAGGGCCTATCTTGTTTGGATTGCCTTACATCAGATCTTTTAAAGTATTCAGGCCTGTGTGTTACCAGTGTTTGGACAAATAAAACCAGACATGTTGACTTTCAGTTAGAGATAACTGAAATAAAGTCTCCCTGCTTTGCCCTGTGTACAAAATAAAGGGTTTCTCATCTAAAACTCTATACTCATGAGGGAAATGGCTGTTTTCAGTTTCCATTTGATTCACCTTTCTGCTGTTCATGTAGAAAATCTGTCAGAAGGTGTGTGTGTGGGTAAAACTATAGGTACCTCATATGAGCCGCCATCCTCTATATTGCAAAAAAAGAGTACGAGGATCAGTTCATCCATAGCTGCTGAGCGAGGGATAGTCTCAGTGATCCGGAGCGACTTTAAAGATGGTGTCAGATCAGCCGAGAATCTGCAGATGAGAGATGAAAGCGGAAGGGAGAGGGGGGAGATGGACGGGAGGAGCGACAGAAGAGATAGAGCGAGGTGAGAAGTTAATATCTCCACGTAACACATCCTGCATATCATCCGAGTGAAATAACAGCGAGTCCGTCGATGCAAATACGCGCAAATTACTGCGACTTTGGAGCTGTTTGGTATTTTCGACACGTCACGGGGATTTTCGGCTTGAACCCAAGACCGTGGTGGAAATCTGACCAGCAGCCGTCTTGCGGAAGGATCAGCCTAATAATCTTTTTAATATTAAAAACACATTCATTATTCTGCATGGTGAAGCGAGAGGATGAGCAAGTGATTCCCAGTTCAAACAGGAAAAAAACAAAAACCTTCCTGCATGTCTTCCCCCAGACGGTATGAAGGCTGTACTCAAAACCGCTCAGTGATTCCAGTCTATTTACTGTCCTCATTAGCATTCTCTTCCATCCTTTAAGCTCTGGGTCATTAAAATACCTGACGGTAAATCCTACAGCGCATTGTGTCCTTTAGCGGATTTAAATAAATAAGTTGCCGCAATTAAACATAAACACGTTCGACTTCAGTCCCCGAGCTCGGAGTCATATTTCATGCTCCTGTTCTCCGCGTAACACGCTAAACTCTGTGCGCTTTGTCTCACATTTCAAAACGCATCCAGAGATCAGCAGTCCCATATTTACAGCGTGATTAAGCATTAAATGCTGTATTAAGAAGGCTGATTGATTAAAAATGACATCTTTTTCTAACAAAGAATATACTGAAGCAAACATGGGAGTAACTTCCTGTCATCCCGGGCCGCGTTCGTCGCCGTAACACATGATAATGATAATATTGCTATTTGCCGCCTTTGTTGTGGCGATAATCATAAAGAAGCGCGCCTCCGTTTCAAATATATTTTCTCGCTTTTCTTCGGGGAAACAATATAATAAAAACCAGTGGTGATTTATGATGCAGTAAACTATGGTGAATAGGGCTAAATAAGGCTTTCTAATCACCGCCTATGGAGCTGGATAGTCTTTCAGAACAGTTAGCAAGCATGTCTCCAACTAACTTATCGCCGCTTTTGCATACAACCGAGACTGTACATCATTCCTACAGCCTCTCCAGTTATTCCTTGACAACATACTTGTGCTCCATTCCTCCTTTTTTTTCCCCACCCTCCTTTATTAAAAGACCACACCAAAGTCCAAACCTGACAGCCGACCAATCTCCGAAGCCTCCACATAACACCCTCCTCCTGCCTCTTCCTGCCCCCCAAATTAAGATTAATTACAGAAGAGGCCAATATGCTGAAATGGGAAATTATATGCCCCCAGGAACGGGGCTCTATAGATGCTCTGTCACAGTTAGTGGGAGAGCTTTTCGATTGCACTCCCTGTGCTGAGCAAAGCAGGCGCGGGATTGACTGTCTTGGTGTATTCGGTGGGCCTGATAATACCTGGCAGAGAGATGGGGGGGCTCAGGATATGATGACACTGATTAAAGCCACTTTTATTGTGTGTCAGCTGGGGGTTGGAGTCCCCTTATCTTTCTGATCAGTCATTACTCACAGTGTGACAATGCACCACACCCCCCCTATGTGTAACGTGATGCACATCTGGCAGCCGGAAAAGGCTCCATACAGTACGGCGTGTGCACTCGTGACTGGCAAAACTGTATCGAGGCTTTCAAATCACCTGAATACTCAGAGGGCGGAGGAGAAAGCGAGTTATGATTGCAACATTTTCACCTTTTCAGTTAACGCGGCAAACCTGTGGTGAGCAACTTTTGAAGGAAATGTGTCTCTTTAGTTGCTAAACACTCAACTATATTCACCTTCTTGCTGTTAAAGTGCCTTTAAAGGAGTTTGGTGTTGAGTAAAAGAGGCTACAGGCGGTTTTTAAGGGCTGTTTTTTTTGGCTGAAAACTGCAGCTGGCTGTGACCAAAGTGACTTTAAGAGCGGTGAGAGGGGAAACCAAACAAGTACTTCAAAAGTGCAGTTATTTTTTTTACCATTTGGCAAGCAATTATCTTAGCTGAAATGTTTTGTTAGTGCTTTTCTCTACATGTTACTTCCCCGGAGAATAAAAAAAAAAAAAAGATTTCACGGACACATAATGTCACTTTTATTGTTCGAGTCTTTTCACAGTTTTAAGATAAATGTTGCAAATCTTGCAGCACATTGCACAAGATTTGCTGCATATTATTCACGTCTTTAAAGTTTCAGTTTTTTCGGCGTTTCGTTGATGTTTTATTCACGGCGACGCAACGAGGGGATGAGTGTCTGCCTACAAAATTGCTTTTTGTTAACAAGTCGGCCTCATTGTTTCTGCAGGTTTTTGCTTAAAATTTGATGCGTTGTGCCACTGAAACGTGCACCCGAAAACCAGAACACAAGTATAATCCATCTTAGTTCCCTCATAGCTGAACAGATATTAACAACTACCCACTGTCGACCTTTCGCTGCTACAATATCAGCATCAAAGACCCTCTGTGTATTGAAGAAAAAGCTTTGACCGACTTGGACCGGCTCTGCCACTAAATTCCCCACTGTGAGCATTACCTGAGGAAAAAATTCATGCTGAGGGAGCTGCAGGGGAGCGAAGGGGAAGAGTAGCACCTGGTGTGTTATGTAACGCGAGCGCTTCATTGTTCAACATGGAGCGCTGTGTGTTGTGCACTGCAATCTGCGACACATTATGTCCTGGACTGTGTTTCGATCCTCTCACCAAGGACGGAGGCAGAGATGGGCAGCTGGTGGCTGCAACATGCTTCTGAACTACTTCACACATGCCAGATATCTGACACAGTTTGAGTAGATTCAGTTGAAGAAGGCGCCGCGCAGTTATGAACAATACAACCAATTAAAAGTAAGTGTCCTCTATGTAGGCTTTCATCAGAGCAATAGGACAAAAGGGAATTCTATATCATATCATATAATGGGACTAATCAGAGCACATCTACACTATAAACATGATAAAAGATGTGTCTTCAACTGCATTTTACTTGTGCACGTTGTTATAACCTGGCTCAAAATGGCCACAGCAAAAGGAGAGACACACCAAGTATCACGATTGAAGCTTGGTTTTATTAAATCAAGCCAAATTGAAGCCAAAACAGTATGGGGTTGTGAGAATCAGTGGAGTCGTTGATCTGTGTGTGATGCATGTGTGAATAATGTCTGTGCAGGTGCCACATCCCAAAAGAAGAACTAAAACACCACAGCTAGACCTGGGGGTGTGGTACCTGCGGAGGGAAGCAGAGAGAAGGATTAAAATGCAGCCAGCTCTGAAGTGGCCCACTGGAGCCCACGGGTGCTCCTGATTACATTAAGCACCCCCTCACAGAACCAATAGAAAAATTACTAGAGCTGCCCTCAAGATGACCATCACACTCCCGAAAGATGCCATACAGGACGACCTTTACACAAAAGTTAAAGCTGCTAACAATACCCACTGAACAAGTCAGATGTTTACTGAAAACCTTGGTGGGTGCATCCTTCAAACTATCAAGTCCAAATGTATATTTTCAAGACCAGCTCAAATGCTCATCAACACAAACTGCATTGCTAACAACCCCCCACTGGTGCAGGTACCGGCACTGCCCAGGCCAGGCAAGGCTCACTCTCCTCTAATTCAATTTTATTTATATAGCGCAAATTCACAACATATGTCATCTCTCAGCACTTAACATCTACAGACCTTATGAATTTTAAACAGAGAACCCAACAATCCAAAGATGCCTTTGGATTCCCTATGAGCAAGCAGTTAGCAACGGTGGGAAGGAACCAAAAAAAAAAACCCTCCGACAGAACCAGGCTCAGGGAAGGCGGCCATCTGCCTCAACCAGTTGGGGTGAGAGTGGGGATGAGGGGGGTGGGGGGTAGCAGATGGAGAGCAAGCAATAGATTTTGGTGGTCGGTGAGGTGCATGCAAACACGCCTTGCTCAAACAAAGACAACACCAAATCATCTTTATGTTTTTTTTCCTCAGAGACTACAATACAGCCATAAACAAACGCTGCTGTAAAAAAACCCAGACAAAGAAGCCATATTTTCAAATTCACCGTCACAGATAGTCAAGCATTAACTGACACACACACAAATGATAGGCCTTTACAGAGATTTTCCCGACTGCCTAACCAGAACTCACTAGACTCACCCCAAGTCTTCATGTGGTTCTGCGGCAGGTGTATTACACATCAAACCAGTGAGTCTGCAACCCCACCAGACCACACGGAGTGCCCCCGAGATAGCTGTCCCTAGACAACCAACGTTAACTGCTCCCCACAGCACTACTAAAACAAAAAACTGACACAACCCAAAGGGGACGTGTCCTACAGCCTACCGGAGAAATCTCTGCAAATAGAGCACCAAGGCAGTAACATTCACCTTCTGGACACCACCAAATGATCAGCGTCAGGTCACAAACAACAATGCTTCCACTGCAGCCTTCCAAAGCATTGCAGCAGAGTCAAAGCCAGCTGGACCAAATCCACTAATCAGTGGGCAATCAACAACATGTGCAACTGCTACCTAAGGCACAAGAGACAAACTTAACGAAATACCTGAATGGACGAGCCCCCAAACTACTAGAGCCACCGTCTAGATGACCTCAGGGGTCATCACCACTTTGGATGACATGGTGCAGGTGTGCTCACGTTGATGCTATTACGAGGTGTTGGGTTTTTCTTTGTCTGGTCTGAATCCAAATGTATTGAGCATTCATGCATTCTTATTTAATAACTGACCTTCACCTTTATACGGCTGGAGAACTTAAAATCCAATAACCTCTTTGCAAATTAACTTCCACAAAAGCTTAGTTAGAATAAAAGCCGGTCTGAATGTGCTGTCCGTGTCACTGCCATCAGTGATTTGAATATACTGATGGGTGTTGAATTGTTCTAGAACTTCCATAGAAATCACATCGTAATCAGACTTATGGATATAAATGTAGATAAATTAATCATTGAGATTCACACTGGCAATCAGTATGGACGGTCAAGTGCTCCGCAGAAATGCTCATCAATAGCCTGCTGATTTATGTCTTATTTATGTCTTTTCTTCAAGGTTTCTCAATATTCTGCTCCTGGCTTTGACTCTTTTATACATGCACTTTTTTGTTGTTGTTTGGGGAACTGATTTATAGAAGTAAGCACTGTAGATCAGAGCAAGAGTGAAAGATGCCTGGGTATGAATATGCAAAATGGGTAGAATGGCGAAAACGTCTGGTATGGGCATGAGAAGAATATTAATAAATCATAGAGGATTAGTCATATAACAGAGCTAAAACAGTGATGTTGTGGAGATGCAAACAAGCAATATACCAACAAAACTGACTGGTTAGGGGTCGGATCAAAAGCTGGGACAGACGACATGGAGGTCGTGGCCTCCAATTGAGATGTTTACAAGAATAAATTGTCTCGAGGTTTTAATCTAAGGCTAATCTTTGCATCTAAATTCCACCACCCACCTCCCGAAACGTATATTTTCTTTTGAGTATCCCGGCACCTCATGGTGTTGTTCGGCTTACACAAGAGTGACAAAAACAGCTTCTCTCTACCTCCGAATCAATGTGACAACCGAACAGCCGCTCTCAATGTCACAAATCTCTCCCGAGCGCGGATGGCACGGTCTAATCAACAACACAACCCCGTTCTGACTCCCCGCTCCGGCGTTAATGGCGGGATGTTGAGAAGAATTAAGAAGAATGGCTCCACGTTGGCGACAGATACAAGTATCAATCATCTGGTGATAAACGACGCAGACCGGGGGGGGAAACTGAGAGTGTTCTGCTTCTGTGTAGGACCTGATAACTCTCGCCAAAAAAAAAACAACATATCTCGTCCTTCAGCGGAATGTCAAAGCGAACCTGTTTCAGAGACAAAAGAATGCGATGATTAAATTCCCGCCGTCAGCCACAGAGAAACTCAACACTCGAGAGGATAGCGCAAGCCAAGGTCACCGCATTCCAAAGCGTGGCTCCTTGGGTCTGCTTGTTTGTTGTTGTGTTTTTTGTTGTTGTTTTTTTTCCCTACTGTGAAGAAATATGAAGGGTGGAGGGGACGGAATGCCAGAGAAGGATCGGTCGGAGAACTATCAACACGATGGACCCTAATCTATTACAATGACGCTCCCAAGGATCAAACGCAATGAGCTGCTGACTGTTTAATAAACTGCGAGCTTACACTGCAGTACAGTCTTAACTATGATTCATTACTGTCACTGAATCTTCTATGAAAATAAAAGAGGCGCCTGAGGAGGCTGCTGGATTCCAGCCACAGTAAATTGCTGTAAATTGCCTCTGCATTACATGTAAAGACTTTTTTTTGTGGGAGTTCATTTCGGTCTGTTTTCTCTCCCATTCCCCCTTTATTTTGCCAGCAATTAAAAATGCATGAAAGTGCGAGTTTTAAGATCCTCGCGAGTCGCTCATGGGGTTTTCAAGTTTACATGCTCAAGGCACAGTTTGATATTTTATTCATTAATGTGTTTCCTCACATCATAATTATAGAGGTAGACTTTAAGGAGCTTGCCTCAAAGTCAAGGCTGACATTTTCTTTGCTTCACGAGGGGGCTGAGTGCCGCGAATGTTTCTCCAGCTTCTTGTGGGCTTCACTTCATCTCTGGCGGCGACGGCTAAATGAACTCTTTAAGACGTCCCCGGCTCTATAGAACAGATAAAAGCGTTTGTATTTAGGTCAGGAATCTGTAGAATGAGAAGCAATGCACTGAGTGAACGTTTTCTACATCCCAAAAAGTCTCCCCTGATATGAAAATTCCGTTTCATGCCGGAGAATCTGGAAAATGTTTGTTTTAAACTGAACCGCTTAATTATGCATTTTCATCTCGGGATCTGGTGTGTGTCAAGAATTTGTAGCGATTACAAAGGTGAAGCGAGCGCTGTTTATTTGCATTTTAAATATGGGAATTAAAAAAGCAAAAGGCTTATCAGTGAAGAAAGGCTGTTGGGAAGGCCGGCCGGGGGGGACTGGTAGGGAGCTGAAGGAGAAACACAACCCAGCAGCAGTAGTGCTCTGGTTCAGGGTGCTGCTCTGGTTAAAGCCAACTGACTCATTACAGCACCGTGAGTACACTCATTAGTCAGTTTCTGTGGGCACAGAAAACAGCTTAAAAGTGCCTTAAATGGTCACCAAAAAATTTACTGTGTACTAAAGCGCTCGAATTATTCTTCAGAGTACGGGTGGTGGTGGTGGTGGTGGTGGG
>OMNN01028984.1:0-14497 GCA_900302755.1 Chromis chromis
GCGCCCGGCGGGGGCGCGCACAACTATTCGAATATCAAAATTACTATTCGAATACCACCACAACAAATGAATATTCGGATATTCGAATATTGTGGCCCAGCCCTAGACAAATCATTGAAAAATGTATCTGGAAGACACTAACACAGCTGTATGGACACTGTCATTATTAGTCCTATTCTGATCACGTACTAGTCATGAGCTACATTTTAGATTTCTGTTCTATTTGACCCTTGACCCTTGATAGCGATCAGGGTGGAGAAGTGAAATAAAAGTTCTGTTGTTGCACTTCATATATAATATTTGTAACACACCTTAGCCTGTTATTGGTAAAGGCACAGTAGAAAGTCTCCGGATGCTGTTAGTCACATTAACACAAGTTACTGTTGTCTACAAAAGCAGTCACACATCTTTACAACTGTAATTGCAAGTCTGCACTATAAATCTTGACCACAACTATTCACACTAAATGTTTGTTTTTTTCATTTTTAAACTGTCCTGGTTATTCTGCAGAAAGAAAATGTGTAATACATCCATATTTGAATCTACTATGAGACTTAAGTAGAAGATAATGGGACAATGTAGGCTCACACATGGCACACTTTTAGAATAACTTAATCGTATTTCAAATTAGAGTAGGGACTGATCAAAGCTCATATCATTATCAGGCTCTGATTCTGATGTCATTCACTCATCACACATTGGACTGACATTACAAATCTACGTACCGATCCAGATTCCACAGCCTGATGTAAGTATAAATATGAGTTAGACATACTGGCGGAGCTTTACTGGACCATGATCAAGTATCAGTTGGTTAATGATGATGTTGTTAGTGTGGACACCCAATTTAATTAAGCGTCTGTAAAAGCATCCCTTGACAGAACACTGGAAGTTCATCTTACTGCAGCTAACAACCAAAAAGACACCGATGATCCAGAGGCATGGAAAACCTCGAAAAGACAAATGCTTAAAGGATTACCGAGTTGCAATGAAAAGTACGCTCCTGTGACCCCCTCCACTCATGTGCCACTTTACTGACCCCTGATACAAAGGAGTTTTTTTAAATGCTGTTTAAATTTTTTTATAATGCTCATCTCAAAGGTTTATCCTCATACATTTTCTGGGACAGAGTATGAGGAGGACGAAGCAGAAAGGGAGAGCTGCCTTTCTCTATCTGTAGTCTCCCCTCTGTGGTCTTGAGCAACATCCACGCCTAGCAGTAAGATATCACTGCACTGACTGTTGACACGCCACCAGTAATAGACTATCAACACTAAAGGAGTACCTCCTTGTCTCATAATTAAACATATGTAAATCATAAATGAGTCTTGTAGTTGTACTCAGCTCATTTTATTTTGGTGACTGTGTGTTTTGTGACTCTGACAGACTTTGCCAAGCATGCCGAGGATGCCATGACACAACATTGAGAAGACGGAGGGAAAACTGCACCAGAGTGCTGTCGTCCAAATGCAAACATATCTGGAAGAACTAACGATTCTTTGTTGTGACAGCTATTTCCAGCACTGGGCAAACTAGCATGTGAACTTTCCTATCCTTGCAGCTACCATGGTACAGTTTCTTAGTGCCACTTTAACCAGTGTCTGAAGTGAAAGACTGCATCCAAGAGGAAAGCTGTCCATCCAGGTCCAGATGCTGTGGTTTCTTCACAGTTGTCACTCCGGTATAACCATACACCCCCTTTGATTCATCTCCATCTGATTTAAAAGTAGCCACAGCCTCTGGTGTTATACTGACAGGATGTCATGAACTTGGGTTGTGATTCTGGTTCTGTTTTGTTTCTGTGATTCTCTTCTGTGCTTCCTGTGTCTCTGTTTGTGTCTGTGTGTAGCTTTTTCAAATATTTCTTGTTTCATTTTGAAATTCCTTTTCCTTGTGTGTCGCTTGTGCTTTTACTTCTGTCCTTCGTCCCCCTTTCCCCTTCCTTTTTGATTCCCCTGATTAGTTTTACCTGTGATGTGTCTCTCCAATCAGTTTAGAGTGTTTAATCATGTCTCTCCCTTTGTCTTTGTCACTTTGTCCTGTTGGTTACCCACCTTGTTTCCCTCATGTCAGACCTCCTGCCTCTGGTTTGTAGTTTTCTGAGCCTTTTTAGGACTCTTGATTTTTGGCATTAGTTTATGACATGCTTTTCAGATGTTGGTTCATTTTTGCCAGCTCCTCGTGCTTTTGTTATCTCAACTGTGTTTTGTTTTTTGTATCAGCTTTTTAATTCAAATTCGCTTTTTCTTTATTTACAACCTGTTGCTGGTGTCTGCATTTGGGTCATTAACTCACTGATCCATGGCACAGGGGTTTTTGATAGTGTTTCAATGTTAGTTCAAATGTTCAGTTTGCAAACCTCAGTTGCTGCTACTGCATTACATGGTGGCCTTGTATTTGTCTAGTTTAGGTTTTCAAAGCAGCCATGCACATTGTTGTTTTTAACTTCTCATATATTTTCATAGTGTTGATCTTTCTCTACATATTTCTTGCACTTTTATTGCAAATATTCACTTTTCCATTACACTCTTTGAAAATCTTCCTTGTTTAGGTTTTTCAAAACATTAATCCATTAGTCTGCCTTCAGGTGTGTGTGGAGCATAATCAACCTGAACTTCAAATCAACTCTTTTGAAATACATTCCAATTTAAAGCAGTTTTTCGTATCAACTGCTGTGTGGTTTACAGCCTCATGTATCCTCACATATACAGTTCATAATAATAAAAATACAATGCATTCAGTGCCAAGTTTGCACAGTGCTCTTCTCCATAGTGCTATGAAAACAGATTCCTCACTTAAAAGTTAGGAGTAGTTCAAAGTGACATGTTAAACTCCAATTAAACTAATGCAAACGGTTTAATAAACCTATTTTTAAGCTTCTGCATCTCTGATGTTACAGAACATGATATGAATGTTAATATCAATGTGCTCTAATATTCTTGTTGAGACTCCTGCAGTGACTTGCTGTTAAGGAAATTATTCTGAACATGATTAGATGTGCATTAAACACTCAGGATGATACTTGTATTGACGCAAATAGTGGGTAATGGTAGAGTAATCCTGAAGAAGTGACAAGCTCAAAAGAGTAACTACAACTGGAGTGATAAATAGTTGTTTTTCACTGGCCATTGTTTTGATCAGAGTTGATCTCAATCAACTCATTAAGAAAGATAGGGTATGAACAATTAGAGAACATTAAGAAATAACCACTATCCAATGACTAACTATATAGTATCTCCAGCTGAGTTTTCTCGTGCCTAATTATTCCATATTTGTGGATTAGGAATTATTGGGGTGGTGCTTACAATCCATGCATCAACTATCAGTTCCTTCCTGAGCTGTTCCTCATCCATTCTTGAGTAACTACAACATTGTTGTGTACCATATTGTTGTTAACATACTGTATGTTTAAAGGCTACAGTCTAAGAACTGCACACCATCGTTACCATTTAAGTCTGAACTGTGTTGTTTTTACCCTTACACAAAGACACTAGTCTGAGTTCTAACCTTTAAAATCCTGAACAGCAAAGTAGAACCGTCTCAGTGAAGACATTATCAGGGAGAGCACAGCATACACTCACTAAAGGATACTTTGACCTGTGCTGGTAATCCATGGTAGCCTATTTTTTCCTGGTGAAGTTAGTGGTGTGTACTATTATAATAACAACTAGTTCCCCAGTGATACTGACAGTTCCATGGCTAAAGGAATAGGAGCTTCCACAGGGGAAAGCAGAGACGTTGCCTTCCATGACAATGATTGACTCCCATCACCAGATCTGGAGGTTAATACCTGTCTCTTTATGGACCACTGAGTGAGCTTCTAGGGAGTTGTAGAGGCAGCAGATGCGAGTTATTTCTAAGAAATTAGAAGATAAACGACTCTTTAGTAGTCTCTGCTTTAGTTTTACGATACACGCAAATATATGCGAGCTAGAGATAAGACCTGATAAAATGCCCTGCATCAATATGAGAGCGAGGCTCCACCTCTTGCTACACAGTTTCGTCCGATTAAATACTAAGACCGCAAATCGAGCAGTGGAAAAAAGAAGGCTTTTATGGAAAATGATCCTGAAGGAAAAGTTTTCCCGTGTCCAGCAGCGTGTTCTGTCCCAAATAAACACACTTCTTTTCACTATTCAATCAGAAAGACTGTCTGACACCCGACACCGAGCAGGAATGGCTGGAGCAGCCGAGGCCCGACAAAATAGCCAGGCTCACTTCAAACTTAAACTCACAAAGTGTTCACTACAACGGCTGAACAAAGCGTGGAGGACAGTTTAGTTACACGGGGCCGATCCTCCAGTGTGTAATAAACACCAATGTCAAGTTAAGAGTGTTCACTTGTAACTCCTGTGTTGTCGTACCCTAGGGACATAAAAAACCTCAACTTTCCGACAAGGAATCACAGCTAGCGTTAGTCCATCTCAATACTGGAGCGGAATGAAGCGCACTAACACACATCTGAGTCACAGCGTGGTAACTACTGTGTTACTGTGATTTCTTTGCTCATTTGTCGCCCCGGTGGCTCCACAGCCCTTGTTCCCCAAGGATCCATGTTGTGAACAAAAAGTCAACGTACCGTCAACCACCGACAGCAGGCAACTCCACAGCAGCACCAGCAGACCGCCCATTTCACGTCCTCTACGCTGTAAATCCATAATTCCCACTACATTTTCGGGTATTTACTCCTTAATTAAGTTGTGAAGAGGTCCACTCTGTGTGTAAAGGCACACATAGGGCCTGTATTCCGCAGTACAAGCAAGATATGTGGCTGCATGCGTGTGTGTGCGCTCCTGTGTGTGTCCTTCGGTATCGACTATACTTTTTTTTTCCCAGTTAAGGCGCTCGCGCTACTTTATACTTTGGACTATCGAGCTCGCGCACGGAGGGAGGGCAGGCCGACGTGGTATTACGTCACCCGACACGAGGCAGCAACATTTTTCGTTGACTTTAGTGCTCATGTCACTATTAGAGTATCACGTGTGTAAAATATAGCCCACTATTTGGAGTAAACGTGTCTGTGTTGTTGTCAGTGCAGGCATTTATGTCCCTGTTCGTGTGATTGTAACACAACAAGACAGAAGGGAAAGGCTGCCTCCAGACCAAAAGACCTTTACTAAACAAGTAGAACAAGGTTCACCTCAGGCAGCACTCACTGTTTATGTCAAGCAAATATGATGCAAGTCAGAGAGATCTGTATGTATATATATAATTGGTTCAAATATAGCAAACAAACCATTCCATCACTGGTAATTGTGGCTTCTATAATGATGTTAATTCACCTAAAACAAGACAGAAAAGGATACAAGAAATGCTATGGGGGCATTGTTGTTTTTATTAATGCATGTCTGTGAAGGTTCTCAGTCATCCAAGCCTCTTGTCTTCATAAGCCTCTTGGATGAGAGGTGTCATGTCTTCAAGAAACTCAAACAAGTCCAGATGCTACGATTGAAACTACGAGGATATTATTAATGCACTACACTGTCAACTGTTTCAAGTTGTGTACATCGACCGTTGGACTCTTTATTAGACTGTTTGTTTACTTACAGCATTTCTTGTTTGTTTAACAATTCAATGAACTCTGAAGCACTGTGAGACAACTCTGATGTGATATTGGTATATTAGGTTCACGGGTTTCCTTTAGGGCTTCTGTACAAAAGATCTCACGTCTGCAACTAATGTTTTTAAGTTCTAAAGTGATCTGTAAATATAAACTAGATATTTGAGGTTGAATTAAGTAGAAATGAACAAAACGTCTGTATTTCCATAAGTTAACAAGAAAAGATTTGTTCATTTCCATTTGAGATCGGTTCAATATCTCACACTGTGACCCTGTATAAGACCGTTTCTTCTTTCTTTTCCTTTTTTTCTCAGAGTACCTTACTTAATGTTAATGATATAATCCCATGTACATCAGAGGAAAAGATGGGTGTATATTTTAGGAGAAGCAGAACAGTAAGGCTATAAATACTGATATAAAGTTACATGATGTTTTTATGAGACAATTGTTTATTAAAATAAGTTTATGGCGCAGTTATGCTGACCAGCTGATTATAATAACAACATTAGTACTACAACTTTGCTTTATTTCAACAATTGTTCCATACATAACTAGTGTATTTGTATTTCCACACCTACATTCAATCTGTATAAATGTCTGTAATCTTATAAATAACCTTCCTTTCACGCTCATCATTTTAGATAGTGCTAGTGTTACTCCAAGTTAAAGAGCATTGTGCACCCTTAAAACCAAACGGCTTTACATGTCCTGTTGCATTGACATAAAGAATATAGAGTGAGCTGGTAACATTTTTAAACATGTTTCCAACAGAATTCTTGTCTTGTTGTTGAATAAGTTGAGTAGCATGATTAACATTTTGAAAAAGAAATCCCTCTTTCTCTCACTCACTCTATTATCACACCTCAACTGGGGACTGCATTATACTATTCTATACTATGCCTTCTAATCTTAATACATGTTGTTCATTTGAATATTGACAATGTCTTTATGATTCCTGTCTCTCCTGTTTCTAAATCTACATCCAGGTTCTAATTGATTTCATACTTAATATGAAGGTATTGATTAAAAAAATGACTTTGTTTGAGGGCTTTTTTTGTTGTTGTAAAGATTTAAAGCTCTGGAATGCCTCCTTGTGGACAACATGTATAATAATTAGTATCAAGACTTTTTGGGATCCATTTTTAAATCTATCATCAAACAAGATCTGTGTCATATGCACACCCCCGTAACAATGTAGATGAATCACCTAATACACTTAATTATGCTGTCCCCTGCCATGTTTCCATAATAGGTTGATCCATCTTATTTTGACATTCTGTATCTGCCTATCATTGCTGCTACTGGTTGCTCTTTTCATTTCTTTCCACATTGTGGACTAGGCTGGCCCCGGTTAAGCAAATGAATAGCCTTTACTGTGCTGCACAGTAGTATTCTTGTAAACAGAGACACCTCAATATTTTCTTAATTGTAAACTTTTATACCTGATCCTGTATTTTTTATATTGCCATATGTTTCTGGATATTAACCCATATAGTTCCATCAACTGTTTGCTTGATATCTTGGTACCTCCACTGAGACAGTCTGAAAGAGATAAAGCATCTATAGCAGAATGTTCATTTAAATCAACACTAGAACTCAAAATCAAAATGTGATCATTCCCTCTATATATGATTTTATTTTTGCATTAAATCATTTAGAGAACTTTAGACCAGCTGACAACAAGGCACCCTGGTATCTCTGCATCATATTCACATGTAGATTTACTTCTGAAATGGGTGGGTGGTGATTACTTGAGTTTTTGACTGTCCCATCATTTTCCTGTACACTCATCAGTTTTGGGGGTGATTGTGCAGGATGTGCTTGGTATATCACTATGCCATCCTCAAATGAAGCCAGATGTTGTTATGATATCGTATATAACCTCATGGCATCAGCATTTTGTTGAAGCCATTGACTCAAGGGTTCTATAAATCGGCAGAAAGGGAGTGGTGAGGCACAATAGCCTCTTCTTGTTCCATCCATTACCTATACACCACTTAATCCTCTGTAGGGTCGGGGGGGCTGGAGTCTATCCCAGCTGACTTAGGGTGAAGGCAGGAGACACCCTGGACAGATCACCAGTCTATCACAGAGCCACACATAGAGACAGACAACAAGAACATTCACACCTACTGAAATGTAGAATTTAGAATTAAGCTCAGCATGTTTTTGGGCTGTGGGAGGAAGCTAGAGTACCCGGTGAGAACAGGGAGAACATGCAAACTCCACACAGAAAGACCCCAGGCAGAGATTTGTACCCAGGACCATCGAGCTGCACCACCATGCTGCCCTGTGTGTGATACTTATTTCATCTATTTCATTCCTTAGCCTACTGATTCAAACTGTCAGTGTGGTGTCTCTGTAACTGGTTTAGTTTCTGCTCCGTGTTTCAAAGCCTGTGCTTTATGTGTTTCTTATCATGAATTATTTCCCCCCCAAATACTGCGTTAAGTGCATCCCAGAGCACTGATGGCATGAGCTCGCCATTGTTGTTCAGATCAATGTGTGTTTTAGTTTTAGTCTATATAACGTTTCCTTGGTCTGTGGATTATTTCAAATATTTTAATTCATTGAGGTACAGTAACATTTATATATAGGGTGATGGTCTGCAAGAGCAATCAGATGAATATCAAACTGTTCTATTATATTAAGGTTACTGTAGAGTATGGAACAAACTAATCTATCCTGGAGGGCAGTGCATGAGGTGAGGAGTAGTGAGTGCAATTGTGGCTAGATGGATACATTGCTCTGAACATCTATAATAGCCATTCCCTTAATGTAGGCATGTATCTTCTTACTAATACCTCTGTATCAGTGCTATACAAGAGGAAAGGTCCAGGATTTAGACATAAATTAAAGTTTTTCCACTACAAATCCAAATTCTCAGGCTTTTTGTTGTAATTATTAGTAGTATTCTTTCTGTAGAATACCAGTCACTACATGGGGAAACATCCACAACAGGAAGTCTAACTAAGGTTTCTTCCAGTTATGAAAACAAATCTGCCTTCTTTGTCCCAGAGTTCTGCTATGTGTTCATAAGTTACAGCAGTTAATTGGAGCATGGCCACTCCATTCCAGAGTTTTAATCTGCAGGATAAATGTTTCAAAGCCATTTTGTTTGCTGTGATATGCTCAGTGTCACTAATTTAGGAGTTTTGCCAAAAAGCAAAAGAAGCTAGCCTATTAGAATTTGATCCATCTTTTATTTCAACACAATCGTTCCTCTCTTGATCAGATCCTGTTAACATTAAGTCTGTTATGTAGGATTAACTGTTAACATCCCTTAATTACACTCCTGAGATATAGTGCCTAGGAGTGAGTGGTGGCATCATCTGGGTTATTATGTGGCCTCCCTCTTTCCTCATTGCTAATAGGCCCATGCCACCTCCAGAGGTTTTACATGGTTTAACTTTGATCTGCTAGTTCCTGTGTGAAATTTAAAACAAACAACAATAACAACAGCAACAACAGCTGGACAAAGTAAGCCAAAGCCCATGGAGCAGGTTCACTGACAGCAACAATATAGGCTCCATTATATTGTGGGTCCTGAGTTTGGTTCATTGTTTTAGTTTAAAAGGAAATCAAAGGCAAGTCATATTTTCTACAGACCTGCAAACTGTCAAAAGTTACTTGTTGAGTACTGAACCAACAGACTTACAGAATGGTAAATGTTCTGCACTTATATAGCACCTTTTTCTACCTTAGCCGTACCCAAAGCGCTTTACAATGTGTTTCTCATTCACCCATTCACACACCAGTGGTGACAGAGCTGCCATTCAAGGTGCTAATCTGCCATTGGGAGCAACTTGGGGTTCAGTGTCTTGACCAAGGACACTTCAGCATGTGGGGGGGGACCGGGGATCGAACCGCCAACCTTGCCATCAGTGAACAACCCGCTCTACCACCTGAGCCACAGCTGCCCAGAAGCAGAGGGTATGAAGTATGTATGAAGAGGATGTCTCAGGGTACATCTTGTTGTATGATTGGATTGAACTGTTTCCACAGCCTCATCAGCAGATTTCAGATTTTTTCTAAAAGCATCAATGATTTCATAATACAAATTTGGCCTTGTTTCTATCATAAAATCATTTAAAAGAAATTTAAAAAAAATGTTCATTGAGCTGGCATTTAAAGAGCGAGAGAAAGATCCAGATCCAGATCACATCCAGATCCAGACATTTTCGTAGCTCTGCATATCTGCAGCTCAGTGGAAACAACCACCCACCCTACACTTCATTTGTTGAATTTTTTTTAGATGCATTTTCTTTTAATGAGATCAGACGTTAGAACACACACTGAAACCGTATAATATCAGTCTCTTAGGTAATGCCGAACAGATGAGGACATTTTTTGGGGTATTATCCTGCCCGTGTTTATTTGAATCACCTGTGGATACTCAGAAGTGGGCTTGTTTTCTACATGTTAGCTGGCATCACATGGCAAACAATCATCCATTGTAATTATGCCGGCGTTTTTTTTTTGTTTGTTTTTTTGTACAAGGTTGATGAAAATCCTAAATCAGATAGTTAAATATCGTTATTCAGTTTCTCTCCAAGCCACTCGAGAGGATCAATATGAACTCTGTGCTGAAACATCCATGTGACCTTTGTTGCATATCATTCCCTGTATCTCTGTTGTCTTATTTCCATCTATCTCTCTACTGTTCTGCTGCAAATAAAAGCACAAAATGCCCAAAGTGTATGAGCGATATTAATCTTCCCATCCTTTTTTCACAATGAAAGCAAAACAATGCATTTCTCATAATGGTAAACTATTTCTACCACAACTCTTAATGCTTTAGCATATAATCACATTTTGTTAACATGATATCATGGGACTGCGTACAGAACACAACTCCAGGCACACTTTTAATGCTCTTCATCTGTCATGTTACAATCTTAAAGTAATAGGCAAAATGGTTGTTTTAGGATTAAAGTGAGGGGTAGGGGTTGCAGTGTTCTGATAAAGCGTTCTGATAACACTTTGTATGTTACAAAAATGAGTTTTCATGCCTGGATATTTTAGACAATAGTGGTCTTCCAATGTTTGGTCAAGAGTTTATGTTCATCCCTCTCCTCTTTCATCGTGACACCAGCGTACTGAAGACTGTGCAGCACATTGCAGGTCATTAATGAGGACATTGCAGCTAAAAGAACAAGGACATGTGAACAGTGTGTATTTGTACAAACTGTGTATAGAAGTCCCTGTCAGTGAAGGAAGCTATGTTAAATGATTCCCTGTTGCACAAGAGAGAAGAAAGAGTCAACTTCTCATCTGTTCACACGGGCCCAAAGATCATAGTGACTGCTTGACTGCACACCTGCACTTACACAACAACAGATTTTTACACAACATCTTCCAGGAATAAAAAGTCCAACAGCTGCTCTTCCAAAATAAAGACGATAAATGATTTGGTTTGTGTTTTACGCTGCATTAGTAGAACAGAGCTTAAGAGAAGCTAACTAAAGTCATAATGCTTTCAAAACAAAACATGAACACGCTATTTTTGCATTCTGAAAACAGACATTAGACATCCCAGAGCTCTGTCTTCACACACCAAAAGCCAAGCCAACCCTATCATTCCTGCTTGACTTTTTCAGTGCCTTGCTTCTCCGCTCCAACTGGCCTCCACTTTAAAGGCTCTGTAAACTGAAAGCACATGTTCTCCCCCTCTGCCTCGCAATGTACATGTAGAGAAGCAGGCAGCTATTCAACACCATAGAACACGTAGTACAGAGCAGTTATTGTTGTTTTGGTAACGGTGGTTGTAGTAGCTGCGGTTGTAGTCGCACTTTTCTTTGTTGGAGGGATTTGGAAGGTCACAATACCACGTTATAAAAGTACTGGGCCTGCTTGTAAGTGTTCTCATTAGAAATCCCTAAAGGCTAACAAAGGTAGACTCAACATAATGAAGAGACCCCTTTCAAACAAGTTTAGCTTTTTATTATCCTACAGACTGCGTGCTGTACACATTGTTCTGCTGCTCTACCAACTTACAATCTAGTGGAATTCATATGTACACGTAATATAATGTAATGTGTAATATCTATATGTATATACCATTGCTTCAGGAATTATTCAGACCCATTTATTTTTCGTGCACTTTACTGTGTTGTAGAATTAATCAATCAATCAACTTTAATTTGTAAAGCGCTTAATCACATCAACAGACATTTCGAAGCGCTTTCGCAAGGAGAGAAAGATAGAACCCAACAGAACCCTTCACAGAGCAAGCAGGAGCAACAGTGGCGGGGAAAAACTCCCTCGTTAGGAAGAAACTCCGGATGGACCCAAGACTCTTAAAAGGGCAACCATCCGCCTTGACCGGTTGGGTGGAAAGAGAAATACAAAAGAGATAGGACAGGGAGAAGAAAAGAGGAGAGAGAGAGAGAGAGAGAGAGAGAGAGAGAGAGAGAGGCAGACAGGCCAGATAGAGTCGGCATGAGGCAGTTACATACATCTATAAAGTGCAATAACATGTATTTACAGATGTGCAATTTGAATACTATTAGTCCGTTAAATACTAAAACAAGTCTATTGGTCTGACGATGATCATGTGTCAGTCTGGAGTTTTAGGCCGCGCTTCTGAGATGGGGTCGCGGTCCTACGATGGGGTCGCGGTCCTACGGTGGGGTCGTGGTGCTGAGGTGCGAATTCATTTTGAAATGGATATAATTGACATTTTTGCTAATCAATATATACTCATTATGACAAAGTGACATTTCTGCAAAAAAGAAAAAGAAAAAAGAAAACATTTAACAGAAGTATTCAGATCTTTGCCCTGGCACTCCAAACTGTGCTCAGGCGCATTCTGTTTGCTTTAACTATCCGTGAGATCTAAAATCCTGTTTGTCCTTTTGTGACAAATGGAGTTGACTGGACAGAATCTAGAAAGCTATGCATTTGTGAGTATAAGGTCTCACTATTCACACTGCATATCAGGACAAAAGCTGAGCCATGAACTCCTTGTTGGCCTCCTCGATTAAAGCATGGCAAGACATAGATCAGGTCAAAAGTCTAAAACAGTGGTGGCAGCATCATTCTAAAGCACAAGTTCTTTTGCTGTGCTTCTCAATGTTTTTTCCTAAACGACCTTACGGAGTATTGACATTAACAGACAAGAGAACAATCCCAGATGGCACTGAGGCAGAGAGACAGACCAGTAATGGTCACACCTACAGCCGACTTAGACTCACGAGCCATGCATATCGCACAGGGACAATTTGGAGTTTTTGGAGCCAGAAGGGACGATATTTGAAGCTGGAGAGGAGTGAGGTGCTGTGCTGACCGATAACCTGAGGACACTTATACTGCTCTGCCTCCTGCTCCACTGTGCGACCAGACATGTCGATCAAGCCAGCCACGCCCTTAAATGTCATGCACTTTGAAGCCTATTTTCACATGGACAGCCAGAACACTGATCAGAAGGAGGACATTTCACACAAAAAATAAACAAATAAATATCACTAGACCTTTTCTTACCAGCAGATCATGACTAAATGCTGTTCTGGCTTGTTTCTCTTCAGGAATGGTTTACCTGACAGAACCAAATACAAAACATTCTGATCAAACCATTGGGTGCATTCCAATACCCACATTACCATATTATATAGTATGCCAGAAAAAGATTAATGTGTTCCAATAGATAGTATTTCAAATGTAGCATGGAGTATTCCAGCATGCTCTATACTACTGGTCATTTCTGCAAGAGAGCATGCTTTTCTGGCCATTCTGACCCACATAAGTCATGGTGTCTCGCTTGAGTATTAACAAGCTTCAGTGCTCAGACAGATGGCCACTCATTTCCACTGATTGTATATAAAGATGGAAGAACCCTCTGTAATGTCACCCATAGGTTTCCTGAACAGCAGTTTTGAAGATCGGGGTTGGTTCTGGTCTTCACCAGCTGGGCAATGCCTGACTGCTTCTAATTTCCAGCTAATCCAAAAATGAGAAAGAGGTGGGTCATGCAAATGTTTTTGTGTCCCATTCACTTTGAGTGAATGTAAACAAGTATAACAAATAACTGATGAATAAAAGGGTCAGAGGTATAGAGACAAGAGTTCCATGCCTCCACACGGTGACTTATCGGTCATTGTGGGTCATCTATGAAGGCGAGGCAAGGATACTCTGAATCCTCTGATTTCAAGATCTTTGAGCCATGTTGCCTTGAACATAAAACGTCAGGTGTTGTTATGTTCTGTCAAGAATCTGACATTTGCCCAAAGCTCATCAACTTTATTGCAGAGTGACTGAACATGGGCAAAGGGGTCCTGTCTCTTGCCACCACGTACCCCCCTTTTCCTCGCGCCAGTCAGCCTGGATGCCCAGCTCCTGATCCCCACAGAAGGGACAGGGCAGTAGCAGGCTTCTAGAGCAGCTCCCAGTACTCACAACAATGAGAGAAAGGAAAGAAAGAGCTTGTTGAACCAAGGTTAGTTGCTTTTGTCACATCCAGATCAGTAAAAAAAAAAAAAAAAGGTTAGTCCTGCCAATTAAATAAACCAACAGTTTAAAACAAGTTAAGAACCACAGCTCCCTGCACATCTGCTGTTGTGTGTCACTATTACCAGCGCCGACATGCACATCTTATCATGCACTGTCACTTTCAATATAAATCCTGCACACTGTATATACTGGCTATACATGCAAATGCTGTACATTATCATCTACTCCATTCAGTATTTAGCCTTTGCACTAACTCACAAAGCACTTGTATATAGAATTATTAGTTATGTTGTTGACAATGGAAACTATATGTGTGTGTGTGTGTGTGTGTGTGTGTGTGTGTGTGTGTGTGTCAGAAGAGAAGAAGAAGACAGATGTGGTGACCGTGGATGCCAAACCAGCCCCTCCACACATCACATGCCTTCCTCTGGCGTCCCAGCAGACTGGACGCTCTGCTGGGCCCCGTGGACGAGCTGCACCTCCAGGCCC
>OMNN01028987.1:0-14242 GCA_900302755.1 Chromis chromis
AGCCTAATATTGTGTTGGTCCCCCTTATGTCGTCAAAAATGCTCTGAACCATTGGGCATGGACAAGAGGACCTCTCAGGGTGTCCTATGGGGTCTGGCACCAGGATGTTGGTAGTGGATCCTTTGGGTACTCTGGCTTGTGCAGTGGGGCCTCTGTCAATCAAACTTGTTCCACTGCATCCTGTTGATGCTTGATCAGAATGGGGTCTAGGAAGTTTGGAGGTCAAATCAACATCTTGGGCCATTGTCATGTTCCTCAAGATGTTCCTGATTGGTTGATGTTGTTGCCATGTGGTGGGGTGCATTTTCCTGTGGGGGTAGGCCAGTGACATTTGGGATTTCCATTTGAATGAGGGAGTGTGCTTGTTCTGGGACAATGTTTATTTGGGTGTCTAAGTCTCATCAACACGGAAGTTAAAATCGAGGTTTTCCAGCAGAACACCACATAGTACCAATATGATCAATGTTATTCACTTCATATGGTCATGATGTTGTGGCTGATCGGTGTATATAATGTAAAATTACAGAACTGATACTGTTTTCTGTTTATTGCTACTAACTGTATCTAATTTTAGAAATATATTTAAAGTACTAAACTTGAATTTAAGTTTCATACTCATGAGGTTTCCTACTTTTTATATCAAAAAGTTTAAATCTTCATTAAAAATGTAAAGCTTATGGTCATCACAGACAGTTTTTAATGGTATTTTATATTTGACATGTACATTTACTGTCTGTTTTTGTAATTTTTCTAAAATATGGGAGAAAATGTGAAATAAAAATGAAAGATTTTCTAAAATAGTATTTTACAGGACTCAGCGATGTGGTAAGATGTGTGCATCTTTATGTTGTACAGAGGCTGGAGAGGCTCATTAGTTTACTTCTGAGTTGACACACATCCTCCTTAAACCAGATGACGATTGAGTGAAGGCTTGTGATGAGATTATTTGCTGGTAAAGCAGTCATGTGATATGTTTTAGTTGCAAACAAGACAAGATCAAAGCAGCAACTGTTATGAAATCCTTTAAAGATATAAATGAGCGTGGCTTAGCTAGAATATCTTTTTGTTTTCATATTTCTATTTCTATATTTATACATTTGCTCGCTGTTTTCATGACAGCACCAGCAGCGATGTCTTCCACTTCCTTTTTAACCCTCCTCATACCATCTCATACCTTTGTGAGAGCTGTGAACCTGAGGTTTTGAAGTGCAAGTCGTCCTCCTGTCGTACTGTAAACTGTACTCTACCAGCAGCAGCTGCTCACTCGCTGACATGTCTTGACCAGTATGGCTGGATGGAAACTGTGGTTTGTTCTACTTCTGCTGTGGACATTTTGCACTGACAGCAAAGGTATTGTGCAACAACTACTTTATAATGTAAAGTCGTTCCGCTAATCTTTCTTTCTTGAGATTTTAGAGGAGAAACTGAATATTATCTGTATTTGATATATTCTAGTGGAATGATTGTTGGACGTTGTGCTAACTCCTCAACTTTAATTCACACTGAATTGATTTCTATGTTAATGAACTGATTGCAGTGGCTGGAGAACGACTGATGAAAACCATTGGTAAAGAACCAGATGTGACTCCAGTGTGTCACAATGAAACATCATCATATATCATCATAATGATACGATGTACGATCAGCACAGAGAGAAGCAGGGGAGAAGAATGTCGTCTCTCTTATCAATATGGACACGACTTTGAACATGGATGTGACTCCAGGTTCTCACTGATTAAAGAAAACCAAACTGTATTTCTCCATCTGAGCAATTTAACACCAAAGGACAGTGGAAACTACACGTGTGAATGTTCAAAACTAGGAGGAACATATACTCTCCATCTCAATATCACTGTGGAAGGTAAAGTCTTGATTCATTTTATAACTTTAAAGATTCACAGTATTTGTATTCCCCATGGATATTTTCCAGTGTGTGTTAACATTATGATGACTATACTTACCTAATTCAATATTGTACTACTTTGGGCAACAGAAAGCCGTATCTGAATGGTTCTTTACAAATACTGAATACCTGCTGCTTTTCTCATTTTATTTTAATAACATTGAAGGTGATGAAGATGCCACCATCACCATCATCAGTCCTAAAGAAACATCTTTCCTTTTCACTGTAATTGGAGTGAGTGCATTCGTCATTATAATTGGAGTTATTCTGGGATTTATCTTCAGAAAAATGTGCCACAGGTAAGAGATTAATATAGTAGTGATAGACAATAAAATCATATTCTGTAAAGCACTACCTACTGTATATCAACAGCACTATTTACACCCTGACACCTCTGATGCATGATGATTTTACAGACTGCCTTTTACACTGTCTGTCTGTGTTGTCACAGAATCCCTGTGCCAAGTCTGAAACATTTCCCCATCTGTTTTTAAGAACTAGTTTGCGGAAGTAATGCATTGTCTGTGGTGTCATTTTAGAACCACTGCAGCTCTGATTAGTCGTACTATGACTTACTATACCTGCTGTTTTCTGCTGGAACTGTGTTTCCACCCATTTTTAGTGATCTTCTATCCTTTTCTACTTTTGTGAAGGATCATATTTTGTGATTCTTCTGGTAGTTCTTTTCCATGTGGAGCCATGATTTAGACATGCAAATAAGGACACAACCTATAGATCCAAAACTAGTACTACTAGTACAGATTGTGATCACAATCTGTACTAGTAGGATCACCGTTTTGTCCGAGGAGATCAGTGATTGTCCTGAATCACAATTTGTACTGTGACATATACATATATACACATACAAATTTGTGTTTGTTTATAAATGAGCACCTTTATGAACATATATATTTTATGATAATTGCATTTTCATGTGACAACAACTCAAACCACCACAATGCCGAGCCAACAGACAACCAAAGAGTTTATTCTGTGTGTTCTTTACCCAGCAGAAGACAACAGCAGCCCATAACCAGCCCTTCAAACACGGTAAAATGTGGCACTTACTGTCATTTTTGTCTACTGTTCTTTCTACTTTAAAAACATCTTTTAAGCGGCGTGTTCTTTTTTTTTTCAGGAAATAGAGGAGATTGAGCCGTACAGCGTGTTCATGCAGAAAGAGAATGTGCTTTATTCATCTGCCCAAACACACAGTTATTGAACTACTTACTTAAATGTGTTTGAAAAGAGGTGGCATTATACTTTTGTAGAGCTTTGATTGTACAACATCTGCTTCTATGTGATCAAACCTGCTGTCCACGATGCTGCTTTACCAACTATTTCACTCATTTGTAATGATAATAATAATGATACTGTCTTGTATGACAAAGAGAACCTTCAGAATCTAAAAATGATCTAATAAACCACTCGTTGAAACAAAGGCGATTCTCTCCAGCCCTCATGATCAGTGGGCACGTTTCACGCCTTTTGAACATCACTCTCGCTCAGAAGGTCTCTGCTTCAACTTATACTTAACGTCTTGAAGCTTCCTGCGTGAACTTCCTGTCCTTACCCGCATCTGTGTCAAGCTGCAGATCCACTTCATTTGCACTTAAGTGATCTGCACAAGACTTTGAAGAGAGACCACTCTGCAAAAGCGACTCGAAGGTCTTTACTTACAGTCCCTTTTCTGACATCCCTATTTTACTGTATGTGACAGACGGGCTGAACACATGCTGTACTAATGGAAATGATTAATGATTAGTGCATGAGTCTGTGCATTCTGCATGAAATATCCTTTTCGACTGTGAATGTTCTCATTCATCAAGGTCATAGTCATTCTGGGCAATTCAATCAAAGGCAACTGGACTCAGTGAAGACGTTTCGCCTCTTGTCCGAGTGGCTTCATCAGTTCATGTGTGTCAAGACTGACTCGTTGGTGGGGACCTCTGTGGAGGCGTGACTCAGATGGTGCTCCATGGTGGAACAACAGTCGTTGGGGTCGTCTGAGTCGTTAGGAGTCACATGAGGCCAATCGAGAGCAAACGATCGTCAGAGTTGTTCGAGTCACACTTACCCCTTTTCCACCAAGAAGAATCAGGTACTAGTTCGGTGCTGATGCTTAGTTGGTTCAAATCTTGTTCCTCCTAAGGACCGGTTTGCTTTTCCATTGGCAAGGAACTAAGTTAGAGCCACTACATTGCATCACCATAAAACGACTAGACTTGCATCGATTACATATCAGTTAAGCAAACACAATAAGTTGATGATAACATCAATCTTTATCTTTATAAAGATAAACATCTTCATAAAGATAAATATCTTACTATGTTAAGTGCTATGAGATGATGTGATGATATGTTGTAAATATGCGCTATATAAATAAAATTGAATTGAATTGAATAGATCAGGCGGAGGTCCGCGAGGCGGAGGTCGCCTGTTGCCTGGGCACATCTGTGATCGCGCTGGTGGGACACAGTTATACTGGATTTCAGTGCAACAGTTTGTGCAAAACTTCCGTGTGTCCCAGGAGTCATTCCAATACATCTGCGATCAGACCAGGGACGTCCTGGTGAAAAAGGGCACTGTACGGCGCCATAGTTGTAGTCCTTTTCTGAGTTTGGCGCATTTATCGAGAGATGGAGCTATGATGTAAGCGTTTCAGAAACTATGCGTTTACCCCCGTCCACACGGAGCGCAAAAGTGCCGGTTTAAAATTTTTCCACTCTGGGACCTGGTTTCAGAAATGATCATTTTCACACCGTGCTTCGTGTGGACGATGCACCGGTTTGACAAACTATTTGTGCGTTTACGCCTGACTTCGTTTCCGTGTGGACGGTGCCTGAGTCAGGCTCTGGCTCCGAACTAGCACTGGAACCAGCTCGGTGGAAAAGGGGTAACTGGCAACAACTATGGTTCTTAGAGGTTAAGTTGTTGAATCTCCTGGGTAGATCAGCCTTTTTGACATTAACTTGATTTTCAGTGCCATTAAACCACCTCTGTTCTTCACTGTCAGGACGATGCTCACCGTGGTAGACCAGATTCACATCAAACACGCTGGACCTCACCCATCTTTGTGAAGTCTCACATTCACATTTTTCGATTTCTCTGGCAATTCTTTTCCATGTGGAGCCATGATGCTCATGATCATGATGACAGGTTGCACTTAGTTTTATACTTTATTGTCAGTATTTTCAATATAGTCTCTCTAAAGTATTGGTTTTTAATTGTTCAAAAGAGGAAATATTCTACTTGTGATGCAATTTTGAACCAGTCACTTGACATTTAAGTGATTTAGCACTTTAGGTGTTGTCACTTCTCTGATAAACTGTCCAGTCAGTGTTGAGAGTCACGCCTTGCACTTCCTTCCTCATCAGCTCGTGGACTTATAAGGTGTTATTTTGGAGTTAAGGTAGTTAAAGACATGTGCCTGTGTTTGCCTTCCTCCTTTCAGTACAGAATAATGTATGAAGGCGACAATACTGTCACTGCTCTCTGACATTAAGGGTCAAAGAAAACTAATTTCATTTCATAGCGTTTCTGACATTTCTAAGAATTACATCCAACCCGTAATACTTCTCACTCCATGGCAGTCTAAATAAATATTCTCATGCTCGCTTGCTGTTTGACCTTTTTGAAGCAGTCCTGCTGACACACTTCCTGTTTAGAAGAGATATTTTTCGAGGGTTCGCTGGTCAGAGTGTTGCTCGTCCTTCCCTCAGTGCAGCATAACGTTCACCGCCATGGTCGCTGTTAGTGCATGGAAGCTGTGCTTTGTCCTGCTTCTGCCAACATCTGTGTGTTTTCGCAATCAAGGTAATTATGTCTTTTTCTGATAATCGAAATATCTTTGGTTTAAAGAGGATGTTTTCTTTAGTTTTCCACTAAATTTACAAATGTAGTATATTTTTACAAGATGCAAAAATACAGAAATTGCTTGATATTTATTGTAATCGATTGATTTCAGTGACTCTTGTGAAGACTGTTGGGAAGGAACCAGATGTTACTCCATTATGCAGCAATGAAACCCTGCATCCCATCACGCTGATAATCTGTAAGATCAGAACAGAGAGCAACAGACAAGGGTGTCGTCTGGTGTACAGAGATGGACACGACTTTGAACATGGATGTGACTCCAGGTTCACACTCCTAAGCAAGAATCAGATTGTATTTCTCCGTCTGACCAATTTAACAGCAGCCGATGGTGGGAGATACTCCTGTGAGTGTTCACACACTGGAGGAACAGATATTCTCCACCTCAATGTCATAGTGGGTAAGAACATTTTAATCTTCTTTTCATCCTGTACCAGCTAGGTAGTGTTAATATTCTATATTATGGCTTCTGTAGTAGCGTGATGCTTCTACTTAGGGTAAAGAAATCATACAGTGATTAGGGCGATTTGTGTTTTAGTGAGCAGATCTCACACAGCTTCGAGAAGTAAGTTCCCCGCTGCATTAAAAATGTATTTGTACTTCGGCACCATTCAGAGTGGTTCCACCTATGTGTGTCCATCCATTTTCTACACACCGCTTAATCCTCTGTAGGGTTGCAGGGGGGTTGGAGTCTATCCCAGCCGACTCGGGTTAAGGTCGTCAGTCTATCACAGGGCTACACATAGAGACAGACAACCAAGAACACACATTCACACCGATGGACAATTCTGTGGCACCATGCAAGAACCAGACAATCCACAAAATGTTCATGTTGAGAAAAAACAAGATGAGTTTAGATTTTTCTAAAATTTTATTTCAAAAAAGTCAACAACATCTTTCTATGAGATGAACATTAAAAATAAACTTCACTAATCTGGGATTCTCATGGCAAATCTATAACAATCTTCAAAACATGGAAATTACTTCTGTGCATGACCCAGATAACCAACATTACATTTTTTTAAACAAGTAGTTCAGAAGTAAAAATTGATTTTTTTATGCAAAAACTCTTGTTTGTAATGCATACAGATATCAATTTAATACATCATGTCAGCATTTAGCCTTCATTTTCCTCACTATCAGATGATGTTTGGTCAAGTTCTGACTCTGAACCCTCTGAGACACTTTCCTCGTCGCTATTCGGCTCATTACCAGACTGACCAATCTCCCTTCTGAGACGTCTCAGACTTGGGTTTGAGACTTTCATAGGAATCTCTATATTCAACAGGAATGTCCTCATCTTGAAATTGTGGGTTATCTGCTTCTTGCATGGATATTGACAAGAATTATTATGCTTCAAACTGCTAGTGACACCTATTATCCTTTGAATGAACTAATACTGATCTAATTCTATGTCTTGTATGATGCCTCAGGTCTACAATAGTGCACTGGACTCACTTTTAATGGTCAGGCGGGTTATCTGGTTCTTACATGGTGCCACAGAATTTAGAATCATCAATTAACCTCAGCATGTTTTTGTTGGAGGAAGCTGGTGAAAACCCACGCTGCACAGGGGGAACATGTAAACTCCACACAGAAAAATCTCAGGTGTGAACCGGGGATCTTCTAGCTGTGAGGCAACGTTGCTCTCAACCGAGCCACCGTGCTGCCCCATACTGTAAATATAACTCTAAAAATAGACATAATTAGTGACCATTAACAGAAAAAAATATTATTCTGTGATTTTGCATAGATTTGTTGGTTAAATTGGAGATATGCTGAAGGATGAATGTATCTATAGCGTTGGTAATCTGACCCCTGTCTGATCTTATGGGTCATGTTATTGTTTTTACACATGTAAATATCCTTCATTAAACAGAAAAAAGCCCCCAAAATATACATGACTTCATGTAAACATAAGGTGGAACTTGTAATATATTTGAATCATACAAAACTAGTGTATTTTGATGACTTATTTTTGGTATTTTACAGTACTTTTTTACACCTGAACTCATAGAATATATATGTTTTTTGACATTGTTCTTTTTATATTCGTGGTTTTGTTCATAACTTAATTTGTGTAGATGTTTTTTCTGACTAAGTTGATTTCTTTTCAATGTTTTCGAAGGGGAAGAGGTGAGCAGTTCCACAGAGAGTTATTTTTTAATTTCTTTGATTGCTGCGTTGCTACTCATCACTGTAACTGGAGTTCTTCTGGGATTTATCCACCAGAGGAAAAGTCACAGGTGAGAGACTGTCGTAACTTTAATACATGAATTTGGACTTTTCTGTAATGTTGCTGTATTTATTGCAAAATCCCGCCAAATATTTCACTCAGAACCAAAGAAGCACCTGGATTATCTGTACATGGATCTCCTGGCTCTTTGGTGAGTAATGAAGTCTTGTGTTTTCCTGAAAAAAAACCTGGAATCAACATCACAAATTGGTTCTCTCTGAGCCGCTGTAGCTAAAATATCTCACACCAGCAGCCACACTGTGTCCTAAATGTGTACATTCCCTTCCCATTTTAATGTGTACTCCAACCTAAATGATCCTCCTAACTTCGTTTGTGTGGAGAAGCTGTTGCATAAACAAGCAGACAGACCAAAAACTGCATGTAGATTTTGATGAACAATGGAACATGTGGGTTGATTTGACTCCACCATGAATCACCTGTTGAAAAGCTGTGACCCAGGAGTGCCATCTGTTCACCATAACTATGTCAGACTTTAAACACATGATTCATTAACATCTTTATTTCATTTCAAAGGATGAAAATGAGCCAGACAACCCGTACATGAGCCTCCAGCATCCTGAAAATGACCTCTACCAAACGATCTCCTCAGCTCACCATCAAAACGACACCCAGGCAAACAACATGAGAGTCCACCTGGATAATGAGGATGCAAGTTGTGAAATCTATGAAAACATTTGCACTAACTCAACATGAATATGTTTTATGCTTCGCCAGGATTCAAGGTTTTTGACAAAAAGGAAAAAAATCCCTTAATAAATGTAAATATCTGTAAAATAATGATATTCTTGGCTGATTCAAATGCAGTGAATACATGTAATTTTACGGTCACACATTGTAAAAGAATTAATTTGTGGGGCGCGCTGATAGCCTAGCGGTTATATCGTGCGTCTCACGTGCAGAGGCGTAGCAGACGTGCCAGGTTCGAGTCTGACCTCGGCCATTTGCTGCATGTCCTTCCCCACTCTCTCCTTCCCGTTTCTGAATCTATCCACTGTCCTCTCTAATAAAGACATGAAAGGCCAAAAATAAATCTTAAAAAAAAAACAAAAAAAAACATGTAAATTAACAAATTTTTCCTGTGATTTTACTCCATATTATCTGTCATTTACAAAAACACAGAAAATCTGTGAAAGTTACACTTAAATCATGTATTTACTATTTTTATAAAAAATAATTGCAGATTTAAATACAATATAAAAAAAACGGTGTAATTATTATATATTTTTTACCATTAAATGCTGTAGAAGAGCAAATTACCATTTAAAGTGTGGACGTTTTTTACAGTTTTGTCATGTTTTTGTCAGGTTATCACAGGGGTGTCAAGCATACGGCCCGCGGGCCAAAAGCGGCCCGCCAGAGGGTCCAATCTTGTCCTCTGTAGGGTCGCAGGGGGGCTGGAGTCTATCCCAGCTGACTGAAGGCAGGGGACACCCTGGACAGGTCTATCACAGGGCTACACATAGAGACAGACAACCAAGCACAATCAATCAATAATCAATTAACCTCAGCATGTTTTTGGACTGTGGGAGGAAGCTGGAGAACCTGGTGAAAACCCACACTGCACAGGGAGAACATGCAAACTCCACACAGAAGGATCCCAGGCGTCCTAACCGGGACGTGAACCAGGGATCTTCTAGCTGTGAGGTCTCCACAAAAAGTCAAAATGTTCAATTTAACTGTTGGTCTGGTGTGTCTCTCCTTTTGTGTGTTCAGTCTGAGCCCGGTCATAACTAATGTAGGCTCGTCCATTCAGGGATTCTGTTCAGGTTGCCTCTTGTGCCTTATCGAGCTGATTAGTAGATTTGGTCCAGCTGGGTGCTTTGACTCAGACACCCTCTGAATTGTTTGGCAGCAGTGTTGTTTGGTGCCGTCCAGAAGGTGAGTGTTGCTGTCTTGATGCTCTATTTACAGAGTTTTGTCCTCAGACAGCTCTCTCAGGGGCACTCCATGTGGTCTGGTGGTTTCCTGCTGCAGGCGTCTTCACACTGGCTGCTTTGGTGTTTTACACACCCACAGCAGAACCACATGAAGACTAGAGTAGGTCTAGTAAGGCTATTATTTGTGTGTGTATCAGCTTGACTGTCTGTGATGGTAAACTTGAAAATATGGCTTCTTTGTCTGGGTGTTTTGATGCCTACAGCAGCGTTTGTTTATGTCTGCAAGAAGGATCAATTATTTCAAACAGCTGATCGCTATGGTATTGTAGTCTCTGTGAAGAAAGGTAAAGATGGTGTTCAGGATTTGCAAGGCGTGTTAGAGGAGAGTGAACCTCACCGGGCTACAGCAGGGCCGCTACCTGTGACTTCTGAGCAGCAGAAAGAGTTGTTAGACAGCAGTTTGAGCAGGAGAAAGTATGTTTAAAAGTGGAAATGGAGGATAAGGAGGGAAGCAGCTTGATTGGAGAAAATTTGGCAGGTAGAGTAAGACCAGAAGTAGAACAGGGTAACTTACAGCTTCCTTCAGCGCGGTTTTGTACAGAGGATCCTGGTTTTGTTGATCCTGGACATTGTGGGGTTGATGTGATTTCTAACTCGGCCAGAGTTGTGTGTTCTCACTTGACACAGGAGGCTCATTCAGTGATATGAACCTGACCTGGATTATGAAAAGGTGAAATCGGCTGTGTTGAAAGCATGAACTGGTCTCTGAAGCACATCGGCAGAAGTTTCAGAACTGTGTAAAGGGTCATAAGAAAACTAATGCGAAGTTTGTCCGTGATTTGATGTCCCATTTTCATTGTTGGTATTCAGCTACTAAAGCGACATTTTGTAATAAAAATAATTTAAAATACTATTCCTCAGCATAATGACACTTATGTTAACGCACAGAAACCCTCCACTGCACTTAAAGCAGCAGAACAGGCCGATAACTTTATATAAACACATTATAGAACATCATGTTCCTGTTGAACTTTGTAACCCAGCTAATAAAATGCACTATTAGTTGTTGTACCACATGTGGTTTCATTTTGCTCTTGTGCCTGGGCGATTTCTATGTGTGATTATGTGAAAATGTAGTCACATCATTTTGACAAGTGTACTAGGAGTTTTCATTGTTTGTGACTAGCCATGACTAGCTGCTATTGCTAATAGCTGCAGGCGATTCACCTGCACTAGCTTTTGACATATGTTCACAGAATAACCATGGTTATCTAAATTAATTTTGTCCTATTTATTCATGTTTAATCTTCTGCAGTTAGTATTCAATTTTGATGCTAAATGCTGCTTTGACTATCCATTGAACACTGAAATGTATTTATTTTGTGCATTTAGATATCGTTAGTCATGTTGATTGCTGTAATGGGACTTTTTATCTATTGCAATAGGGTTTTATTTTATTGGGAAAGTATACTAAAGCATTGTTTTACACAGGCCAGGTTATCATACCAGACCACACAGTCTCTTCGCTGCACAAAGAAGTCTGATCTATCAACTGCTACTGGTGTGGTAGGGACTTCTGCGGTGGACTCACAGACTGATTCATTGATTGCTTTGGCAATCAGGATTAAAGGATCTGAATGGACTCTTCCTTTTCATTTTCTGAAAGTGCACTGTTTGTAAATACTGTACATATGTAACATACTTTTTTTGACACAATATAACTGGTTCACTGCATACAGTTGTCTGCTTGGTTTATTCCTTCCTCCCAAGCCGAACCACAGTCTTCTGATTTCCAACACTTACATTTACATATTGTAAGTCAAATACCTGTTACAACTTTCTCAAACAACATTCAAAAAATGTTTTCCAGATGTTACCGAGGCCTCAAGAACATTTTCTAAAAATCCTCTGAGGCCTTGATAACATTTGGAAAACATTTTTTCTATGTTGCATTGCGAACGTTCCTCCTTTGTTGTCACTGAGCATCATCCCTGTTCCTGAAAACATCCTCTGAATGTTGCAGCTAAAAGTCTTCTTGGTCTTTAATCTCATTGGAACATTGCTAGAAATGACAAACATCCTTAAAACATTATTTGAACATTAGATTAAAACTTTAACAATAAAATTACAACTTGTCGGTAATGTTGTGGGAACGTTCCCTGCTTGTTAGGAGGACTTTGTAACTGTATTACAGGACTAATGCCAGATCATAATTCTAAATATGACGGTTTAAACTCCCACCTACAATTGTCTTTCTATTGTGTGCCCACTGAGTGTTTTAACACCAGAGTGACTTGATATGAAAGAAGGAACAGTTCTGTAGACGCACTTCCTTTTCACAAGAACTGGACATTTGAGGTTCAGTTCGAAGGCAGCAGTCATTCTGAGCAGTATGGGTGGATGGAAACCGTGTTCTGTTCTTCTTGTACTGTCGTTTTGCATTGACTGTCAAGGTAATGATGCTTTACTCTAATAATCTTCCAGCCTTAAAGAGGACAGCTAAACCTTCTCTGCATTTTAAGTGTATTTTAGTGGAGCTACAAATGTGACTCACAACATTTAACACATATACACCAGTCACTGAGGCTGTGTTTGATACTGATATTAATCGATTGATTGCAGAGACTCTTGTGAGGATAGTTGGGAAGGAACCAGACGTTACTCCAATATGCAACAACGTAACACTGGATTTCATCATGCTGATAGTTTGTAAGATGAGAACAGAGAGGAACAGACAAGAGTGTCGCCTGCTGTATCAATATGGACACGACTTTGAACATGGATGTGGCTCCAGGTTCTCATTCGTGACCAAGAATCAGATTGTATTTCTCCGGCTGACCAATTTAACAGCAGCTGATAATGGAGGATACACCTGCGAGTGTTCACATCCTGGAGGAACACATTATTTCCATTTCATTGTCACAGTGGCAGGTAAGAACCACTTTGTTACTTTATGCTCATACGTTAAAGTTCAAGGAGGTTATTTCGATCGTATTGAATTGTTTATCTTTACATTTCTCTTGAAGAATTTTAGTAAGAACATGATGTCCACTGTTAAGAATTAGAATAATTAGAACAGTTTCAATCTACAGAGTAAAAACTATGTTGTTGTTATGCTTTTAATATTATGTCTGTAAGATTCTCAGTCATGCCAGTCATTCTAATCGTATGAGCTCCACTAGAAGCCAACTGGACCTCTGTTTTTAGCTTCTTAAAGATGTTTCACCTCATCAGCTGACTGATAGGCAATCCCAGATATGTACTGTCCTAAATCACATGACTAATAGCCCATTAACAAGCCAACACACATGAATTTTGGATGTGAATTGTTGCAAATCTGCTAGGTGAGGAATCACACCAGGTATTAAAACTCTCTGGGGAAAGATCTCAAGACTGCATTGTAATAAGTGGTGCTGTAGACCCGTCCATTGTTTCACTCCCCTCTCAAACCATTTGTCTTCTCTGTCCAGAATCTGTACATCACTGTCCTCAAAGGAGTCTTTTATCCACGAGATGAAGGCGAACTGCTGAGTCTTGTTCTGATAACATGTGCTTGTGTAGTGATTGTTTATTCTCCCCTACATATACGTAGGTCTGTACACTCCTGTATTATTAGTGGGATGCTGAGGGATCATGTAAGGTCGTCTGGGTTCTTCCACCTAAAAAGATAAAAGAAAAGTCCTAATGCAGCTTGTTTTTTAAACTTTAAAGTTTGAGAATCTGTCATCCCCAAGACACGACATTTACTGAAACCTGTACTTTTAAATACACCAATCAGCCACAACATCATGACCACTGACAGATGAAGTGATACCATTGATCATATTGGTACTATGTGGTGTTCTGCTGGAAAACCTTGGATTTAGACACCCAAATAAACATTGTCCCAGAACAAGCACACTCCCTCATGCAAATGGCAATCCCAAATGTCACTGGCCTACCCCCGCAGGAAAATGCACCCCACCACATGGCAACAACATCAACCAATCAGGAACATCTTGAGGAACATGACAATGGCCCAAGATGTTGATTTGACCTCCAAACTTCCTAGACCCCATTCTGATCAAGCATCAACAGGATGCAGTGGAACAAGTTGGATTGACAGAGGCCCCACTGCACAAGCCAGAGTACCCAAAGGATCCACTGCCAACGTCCTGGTGCCAGACCCCATAGGACACCCTGAGAGGTCCTCTTGTCCATGTCCAATGGTTCAGAGCATTTTTGAGCACATCAGGGGGACCAACACAATATTAGGCAGGTGGTCATAATGCTATGCCTGATCGGTGTATATATATATATACGTACAAGCCACAGTTCCTACCTGTAACTACC
>OMNN01028989.1:0-11101 GCA_900302755.1 Chromis chromis
GACTGGTTTAGATTGGTTTTAGCCTGGTTTAAGACTGGTTTAGACTGGTTTTAGCCTGTTTAGACTGGTTTAGATTGGTTTTAGCCTGGCTTAGATTGGTTTTAGCCTGTTTAGACTGGTTTAGACTGGTTTAGATTGGTTTTAGCCTGGTTTAAGACTGGTTTAGACTGGTTTTAGCCTGTTTAGACTGGTTTAGATTGGTTTTAGACTGGTTTTAGACTACTTTAGACTGCGTTTAGACTGGGTTTAGACTGGTTTTAGCCTGTTTAGTCTGGTTTTAGCCTGGTTTAGACTGATTTTAGCCTGTTTAGACTGATTTAGACTTAGTTTCAGACTTGACTTTGACCCAGTTTTACTCATATCGCACGAGGAGGGACGACCATATATCGCTGTTTCGATATTTTGTCCCACCCCTAGTTAAGACCCTACACTGTCATTTAATAATAATATACATTATTATTTATTACAAAAATGAGAACGTCCTCATGTTTTCTACATTATTTCCACTCTTTATCTCAGTGAACCAACTCCTAATATTAGCATGTTAGCAGATAGAAAAGCATTAATTCACAGGATTCTTTTGGCCAATTTTACTTAAACAGTTTTAAAAATTTGCACCACATTTTGGATGAAAATACAGCAAAATAACGTCTCCTCTTCCTCTAAAGTTTATCTTTAATTCTACATATATACATTCTAGTAGACTCTGTGTTCAAACAGAGTGAATAGAAAGTGTTTGTGTGAATTTGCAGAAACAAAAACACACTTGAGCCAAACAGGGAAGTAAACCTCACTGAGTGTGTTCTCCTGTTTCTACCAGGGTGTGACGACTTGATCTCGTCGGTGTTCGACTTCGCTAAGAGCATGTGTTCGCTGCATCTGTCGGAGGACGAGCTCGCCCTCTTCTCGGCGTTCGTTCTGCTTTCTGCAGGTATGAATTCTCACCACACGGTCCGTGACAGTAACTGTGCTTTGGCAGCTTCTCGTACTGACTGACTGTGTTTGTGCAGATCGGTCGTGGCTGCAGGAGAAGCTGCAGGTGGAGAAGCTGCAGCAGAAGACTCAGCTGGCTCTGCAACACGTCCTGCAGAAGAACCAGAGGGAGGACGGGGTTCTCAACAAGGTACGGCTCAGCGTCCCGCATCCTTATCGAGGATGTGTGAATGTTTAATCGAAGGCAGCTTGAGTTTGTTGACGATGTTAGACCTCTTATCTAAAAGGCTTCTTCAGTTCTGACTGGACCAACATGAAAAGTCTTCATATGAATCAGTAAGAATGGAAAGGACAAAAAAGTAGATGTCAAATTGTTTTACTGGGACCTTTTGGCGCTCCATATTCCCCTGATAACCTCCAAAGGAAGTCTCCCTGGAGGCATGCGGATCAGATGTTTAAACCACCTCAACTGGCTCCTTTCGACGCGAAGGAGCTCCTCACCCTGCCTCTAAGGCTGAGCCCAGCCACCCTGAGGAGGAAGCTCATTTCGGCCGCTTGTACCTACGATCTTCAAGATACAAACAGTCATACAGTGGTGGTCCATTAGTGTCTTTTTCCAGCTGCAGTCAGTTTTGTACCTTCTTCTTGTAGCTGCTGATAGGACCTTGTCTCAACGCACCATTGTGCATCTTCATCAGCCGGCAGGATGTTTGTCTGTCCTTCTAGTGATATCAGTGTCATCTTTATCTGGAACGCTAAGGTTGGAAGGTGGTGTTTGATACCTTCAAAATGAGCTGTTCTGCTTCTGTATCTTCTAGGGGTGTAACGGTACACAGAAATCACAGATCGGTTCTCAGTTAAGGGGAATATATATAAAAAAACCCACTAGCATTAGCATTACCCATCCCATTCGCCATACAGACCAGGCTTATTACCTCCGCCAAGCGCGAAGCGGAGGTTATGTTTTTGCCGACGTTTATCTGTTTGTCTGTCTGTCTGTTTGTTAGCAAGAGAACTTGAAAAGTTATGAACGGATTTTGATGAAATTTTCAGGAAATGTTGATAATGTGACAAGGAACAAGTGATTAAATTTTGGTGTCCCCTTAACCCTTTAAGTCCTAGTGCATCATTGGCGACACGTTTGGGCTAGTACACTTTGCAATACCGTAAATGTCACCGTTTGTGCTATCGGAAAAAAATCTAACAGTTTCTGAAAGCTGAGGCGTTGCGCTTTACAGCCAATATGGTGTCATTACGGTAATTTTACGGTAATTTCATTCGTGCCCCCCCAGGAATCCGCTGGATGAAACTACTGTAAATCTTATAATAGGCAGTAAATTGAAAATAACTGCCAGATATTGAAAGTTTCTTCTGGAAAAATGGGCACCAGCACTCACAGGACATTTTCTGACCTTTTTGTTATCAAGATAAGAAACAAAAGACCAGGTGGACATTTTGAGGCTCAGGTCTTAAAGGGTTAACTGAGAACCGAACCGTTATTTCTGTGTACCATTACACCCCTAGTATGTTCCATATTATCGTTTCTGATGCCTGACTGTTGTCATGATGAGATCTACTACTGGTGTTACTGCAAAATTCAGTTTCCTGACATCTGTTCTGGCTGGTTGAGCTCTTCTTTCTTTCTCAAAAGTCTCGACTAACTTTTAGAATTTATCTGTCATTCCTTGCCTTTGGTGTTTGGTGATGTTTGTTTGTACTAAGAAGCTTTAATAGGTAGATGTGATGTCAGCTCCTCAACCATCTGGTCCATCTTCTCTACTCTAGCCAACACAGGATAAACTCCCAGCAGCTCTGCTTCCACCATAAAGAGAGAAAGAATTCCTCAGACGGCTCAGAAACAGATGCTCAACAAAACGGGCTCAGTTCATGTTCAAGACTGACCAGATGCTGAAGGAGCTGACATCACCTCGACCCAGTGAAGTCCTGGAAAGGGTCAGGAGGAGAATGTGGAGGCCCAGACGTCACCACACATTCCTAACATCACAGTTAGCAGTTCCCGTAAAACAGAAGTGACCTGCAGGGAAACGATGAGAACACAGCTGATGTTCATTAGTGAGTCAACAGAAAGCTCATCCACCAGGAGGAGGAGGTCTTAGTCAAGGTTCAGATACTAGTGGTAGACCTCATCAGGGCCACGGAGGAGCAGCTCAGGATGAAGGTAATCCTGCTAAAGTCTTCTTATAACCACCTCTGAGACGCTGAGAGGAGATCCTACCAGCAGCTACAAGAACATCTCAGCTATTCTTAATGTTAGCACTCAACAGCACATCAGAAAAATGAAGCTGGACTCAGGTTGACTCGCTTCATTTCCCTCCTGGAAGCAGTAAAGACTGGAAGGAAACATCTGCTCCAGGACAGAACCAGCCTCAGACCATGTATGACAGGGGTGCCCAATCCTGGTCCTCGAGGGCCCCTATCCTGCATGTTTTAGATGTGTCCCTCTTCCAACACACCTGATTTAAATGATCAGGATCGTTATCAGGCTTCTGCAGAGCTTCATGATGAGATGATCATTTGATTCAGGTGTTGGAAGAGGGAACCATCTAAAACATGCAGGATAGTGGCCCTTGAGGACCAGGATTGGGCACCCCTGGTGTATGATCTCTGCTCCACCTACTGCCAACGTAATGAGGGTTCTACAGAGAGAACCTCAGGTGTCTCCAACGACTGGCTAATCTCTACATGGAAGAGAACAAAGCCCTGATCTGGAACGTGGACCACACCTGGATCAGAATCTAAACACAGGAATCCAACATCACTCAGGAGGAAACAGTTTGACCTTCTTGGACGCCGTGGTTCACACTGAAGATGACAAACATCTGGACTCAGGGCCTCCAACGATCCACAGAGCAAAGATCCTTCCTGATTAAACATCTTCAACAAACCTAAACTGATCAGATGCTACAGATTAGTCGTTAAACACATACATGAGTTTATACTAACGTGTTTCTTCCTTTCTCCTCTCCTCCCTCTTTGATTTCTTTTTTACCTTCTCTCTTTCCTCCTCTTCCTCCTGCTTTTTCTTCTATTCATTTTCCCCCTCATTTCTCCCATCATCTGGTCCTCCTGCTTCTCCTCCTCCCCTCTATTCATCTACCCCTTTCTCGCCTTTCTTGTTTCCTCATCTTTCCTTTTCCCTCCCCCTGTTCCTCCTCCTACTCTCCATTTTCCTCCCCTTGTCTTTCTTCTCCATCTTTCCTCTGGTCTTTTACCCTCCTTCCCTCTTCTTATCTCCTCCCCTCTATTCATCCACCCTTTCCTCACTTTTCTTGTTTCCTTCTCTTTCCCTCTCCCTTATCTTCTACTTTCTTTCTTTCACCTCCTCTGCTTTTTCGTCTCCTTGTCTACTATTTTCCTCTTCTTCTCATTTCCTCTTCTGGTCTCCTTCTCTCACTTCTTTCTTCTTCTTTTCGTTTCCTCACCACTCCTTCCCTCTCCTTCTTTCAATTCTTCCTTCCTTTTCTCTGTCCACTCTTCTTTCATCCTACCCATCCTCTCTCCTCATCTCCCCTCTATTCATCTACTCTTTCCTCCCCCTTCTTCTTTTCATTTCTCCCTCTGGTCTCGTCTTTCCTTCCCTTTCTTTCTTTTTCACCTCCTTTGCTTTTTCCTCTTCTTTCCTCCCCTGGTTTCGTCTCCTTGTCTACTATTTCCTCTTCCATCCTTTTCTTCTTCTCATTTCCTCCTCTGGTCTCCTTCTCTTTGCTTCTTTCTTCTTCTCATTTCCTCATCACTCCTTCCCTTTCCTTCTTTCACCTCCCCCTGTTCCTCCTACTCCTCCCCATTTTTCCTCCCCTTGTCTTTCTTCTCTCCTTCTTTCACTTCCTCCTTCCTTCTCTTTCCACTTTTCTTTCATCCTCACATCTCCTCCCCATCCTCTCTCATCTCCCCTATCCTCACGTCCTCCCCTCTATTCATCCACCCTTTCCTCACCTTTCTTGTTTCCTTCTCCTTTCTTTCACCTCCTCTGCTCTTTCCTCCCCTTTTCGTCTCCTTGTCTATTTTCTTCTCATTTCCTCCTCTGGTCTCCTTCTCCATCACTCCTTCCCTCTCCATTTTTCCTCCCCTGGTGTTTTACCCTCCTTCCTTCTCTCTTCCCACTCTTTTTTCATCCTCACATCTCCTTTCCTCCTCTCCTCGTCTCCTCCTGTCCTCCTTCCTCTCCTTATCCCCTCTTCTTTCTTCTTCTTATTTCCTCATCACTCCTTCCCTCTCCTTGTCTTTCTTCTATCCTTCTTTCCTCTGGTCTTTTACCCTCCTTCTTCCATCCTCACATCTCCTCCCCATCCTCTCTCATCTCCCCTATCCTCACGTCCTCCCCTCTATTCATCCACCCTTTCCTCACCTTTCTTATTTCCTTCTCTTTTCCTCTCCTTTCTTTCTTTCACCTCCTCTGCTCTTTCCTCCCCTTTTCGTCTCCTTGTCTATTTTCTTCTCATTTCCTCCTCTGGTCTCCTTCTCCATCACTCCTTCCCTCTCCATTTTTCCTCCCCTGGTGTTTTACCCTCCTTCCTTCTCTCTTCCCACTCTTTTTTCATCCTCACATCTCCTTTCCATCCTCTCCTCGTCTCCTCCTGTCCTCCCTCCTCTTCCCACTCTTCCTTTTCTCCTTCTTTCCTTATCCCCTCTTCTTCCTTCTTCTCATTTGCTCCTCTGGTCTCCTTCTCTTTGCTTCTTTCTTCCTCTTCTCTTCCCACTTTTATTCTCCTTTCTTTCTTTCTTCCTTCTTCTCATTTCCTCATTACTCCTTCCCTCTCCTTTCACCTCCCCTTGTCTTTCTTCTCTCCCTCTTTCCTCTGGTCTTTTACCCTCCTTCTTTCACTTCTTCCTCCCTTCTCTTTCCACTCTTCTTTCACCCTCACATCTTGTCTCCTCGTCTCCTCCTGTCCTCCTTCCTCTTCCTCTCCTTATCCCCTCTTCTTTCTTCTTCTCATTTCCTCATCACTCCTTCCCTCTCCTTGTCTTTCTTCTATCCTTCTTTCCTCTGGTCTTTTACCCTCCTTCTTCCATCCTCACATCTCCTCCCCATCCTCTCTCATCTCCCCTATCCTCACGTCCTCCCCTCTATTCATCCACCCTTTCCTCACCTTTCTTATTTCCTTCTCTTTTCCTCTCCTTTCTTTCTTTCACCTCCTCTGCTCTTTCCTCCCCTTTTCGTCTCCTTGTCTCCTTCTCTCTCTTCCTCTCCTCTTTCTTCTTCTCGTTTCCTCATCCCTTCTTTCACCTCCACCTGTTCCTCTTACTCCTCTCCATTTTTCCTCCCCTTGTCTTTCTTCTCTCCCTCTTTCCTCTGGTCTTTTACCCTCCTTCTTTCACTCCTTCCTTCCTTCTCTTTCCACTCTTCTTTCATCCTCACATCTCCTCCCCATCCTTTCTCCTCCCTCCTCTTCTCTTTGCTCTGGTCTTTCACCCTTCTTTCACTTCCTTCCCCCTCCCATCTCCTCCCCATCCCCTCGTCTCCCTCCTCTGGTCTTTCTTTCACCCTCCTATCTCCTCCCCATCCCCTCGTCTCTTTCCTCTGGTCTTTCACCCTCCCATCTCCCCCTCTCGTCTCCCCCTCCCAGCTCAGAGTGAAGGTCTCGGCGTTGCGTTCGCTCTGCAGTCGCCACACAGAGAAGCTGTCAGCGTTCAGAGCCGTCTACCCCGACATCGTCCGGTCGCACTTCCCTCCTCTGTACAAGGAGCTGTTTGGAGCCGACCTGGAACTCGCCCTGCAGACCAGCGACTGATCCGCGTTCCCTCCAGAGCCCAGCTTCTGGACCCAGATCCTGGTCTCCTCGGACCCGGAGGACGGGCCCAAGACCACCACAGCCAGAGACAGTTACTGTGTTGGACGCTGAGCTCCTCCTGGACGTGGACCGGTCTGGAGGCAGCGAGGACCAGGTGGTTTTCCTCCTCGTTAACACATCCAGGATCTCGGAGCTGGATCACCTCTGACATTGAAAAGCACTTTCAGTTCTCACACTGAAACCTGTTTCTGTTTCCTTCTTCACCAGATTATTAAGACGTTATCAGTTACTTTACTGGACCAGACTCATGCAGCTAAACTGTCTGAATACAGTCACATGACAACAAACACAAGAGTCATTATTCCTCTTCTTCTACCGGCTGTACAGTGGCAGGTTAAAGGAATACACAGTTCTACTGAAATCAATACGAGGCTTTTCCAGTCGGCCTGAACGATTCATCGATTTCAAAATATTCTAATGTCAAATTTACTATTGGAATACCACCGCAGTGAACGAATATTCGATTATTAGGGTCCAGCCCTAGAAAATACTAAACTTTTTTGGGATGATAAATGAGATAAATGGTTAATTAGTTATGAAAAGGGTTCCCAAATCTCACATTTTGCCTCTTTGTCCTCTTTAACTTCATTTCAGTTTGGATAATTATGTCTTATAGCTCGTGAAAATCAGAAATCCAGTATCTCAAACTATTAGAACATTTTTTGAGATCAACGAAACAACAATACACAAATGTCCAACTAGTGCATTATACAGCATGTCTACCATTATAACTACAATCAAATCCTAACATCCGTCATATAAATCACCTTTAAATATTTACCCCAAATCATTCAGTTCTAGTCTGAGGCTGCAGAAACACTGAAAAAACCTTCAGTGTCACCAATAAGTGAGATCTGTGTGCGTTACTTCTAGCTCCTCTTCTTCTGCACGGTTAAATGTCCAACCAAGACCAAAATTATTAGTTGAAGCCTTCTTTTCTACACAACAATGGAAATAGAAGGTCAGGTAGAGGATTCTCATGTTGGAGATTCTGGAAGCCATAAATTTGGGCTATTTTTCCCGAATAATAACAAAACAGATGCTGATTAACCTTCTTATTTTTCAAGCAACAAATTAAAGCATCGACTAAGCATTTTGGCTCTCTTTATATGAACTATAGGGAAGTTTATTAGGTTAAAAAGCTTCAAATAAATACTTCTGAAATGTAGACAAGAACAACAAACTGACTGATTCGACTCCCTGACTGATGAAGCCTCGTATTGGATTCAGGTGGACTTCAGAAACATCCCAACGCAGAACAAACGAGTCGGTATGAAGAGAAGGACGTCACTAAACCTCTGGTGCACATCTGGAATATGAGCGTTGTATTAATGTAGATGTGAACTGATCGGGTCACACTGCCTGATAAGGATTTGTCAAAGCTAGAACCTGGAACCCTTTTACACCGGGGCAGTTGGGTGAATCATCTCAAACTGGCTCTACAGCAGCCGAAGAACCGGTTCAAGGCCAGTCATGACCGGTTTCAAGCAAGAAACCGGTCAAGACTGGTCTTTACCGGTTTCAAGCAAAACAATTCATGCTTGAAACGGTCAAGACCAGTCATGACCGGTTTCACGCAAGAAACCAGTCAAGACCAGTCAAGACTTGTTTCAAGCAAGAACCCGGTCAAGACCAGTCATGACTTGTTTCAAGTAAGAAACCGGTCAAGACTTGTTTCAAGCAAGAAACCGGTCAAGACCAGTCATGACTTGTTTCAAGTAAGAAACCGGTCAAGACTTGTTTCAAGCAAGAAACCGGTCAAGACCAGTCATGACTTGTTTCAAGTAAGAAACCGGTCAAGACTTGTTTCAAGCAAGAAACCGGTCAAGACCAGTCAAGACCAGTCATAACCTGTTTCATGCAAGAAACCGGTCAAGACCAGTCATGACCTGTTTCAAACAAGAAACCGGTCAAGACCAGTCAAGACCAGTCATGACCTGTTTCAAGCAAGAAACCGCTCATGACTGGTCTTGACCGGTTTCAAGCAAGACAATTCATGCTTGAAACCGGTCAAGACCAGTCCTAACCGGTTCCAAGCACTCACAGGACATTTTCTGACCCTTTTGTAATCAAAATAAGAAACAAAGACCAGGTGGACATTTTGAGGCTCAGGTCTTAAAGGGACAACATTAGTCTAAAGTTTAGGAAGAAGATGAGCGACTGCTGCCCAAAGAGTTGATAAATCTCAGTCCAATAATCCAGTTAAAGCCATAAAATGTGACGCAGGACACACTAAGGTCAAGTATTTCCTCTTCTCAACACTGTCCAACAAACACCACCGGTACCGCGACCCCTTTCTGTACATTTCTACACAAATACTTCAGTTTTACTTCATTCTCGGCTGCAGATACACATTTTTTCGATTTTTAAAGATACATTTCTCATGTTTCTGACTCTTTCTGGGGTCAGTGAACACGAGTGGTTGGTCCTCCAGTTTAGTTTTAGTGTTATTTAGAGCCAGTTGATGAAAAACAGACGGAAGCAAATTCATCAACTGGTCCAAGCTTAGTGTTAAATACATCCACAAACATCAGCAGCTCAGTCCAGTACGATCTAAACCTGATGAGGTGAGGCACTTCCCAGACTAATGATGCATTTTAAAGGCATTTTACTGAATCTATTTGTCCATGAGGGTCTAAAAAAACCCCAAGATTAGTAGAAATTTAAACTAGACACTGGTTTTAGTGTTTAAAAACGGTTAATCAGCTACTACTAAATTGTTCTGCAACTATTTTCATGATCAATTTATCAGTTTGTGTGATTTTTTTAAAGGAAATAAGTTCAAATTCTCTAATTCCAGCTTCTTTAATGTGAATATTTTCTGGTTTCTTCCCTCCTCTGTGACGGTAAACTGAAAATCTATCAACCAAAACAACTAATCGATTGATCAAGAACATAATTTACACGTTAAAAATAACTGTTACTTTGAGCCCGGATCCTCAGTCGTGTTTTCTTTTCTGACTTTTTCGTTTCCAGACAAAACCAGATAAACAAAACTATATTTCTTATATTCCCTCTATAGTCAGAAGGTTGTCATCATGTTGACCACATATGCAAACACTGGGTTGTAGTTTAGAGCCTGCAGCTGTCTGTGGTGGTGGACTGGGCTGAAACCAGGACGTTCTGCTGGTCTTCAGGGTTGTAGGACTTCACCACGAGGCGTTCACTGACCCTGTCCAGACTCGTTTCTTTACATTGAAAACGGTATTGCTCCTTTTGCACTTGCTGTTCTACCATTCAACCGTCCTATAGATGGTTTTTATCCATCTGTAGGACGGTTAAAGGACTAGAACCCTAAATATTTTACCGACTTACACCCAGACCTACAACAAAACCGTCCACTTAACTGGATACGAGTCAGTCTGAACTCTTTTCTCTGCTTCTTGGTCTGATCTCACCTGTCAGCAGTGAGGCAGTAGCTCCACCTGGTGGCTCAGACGCTGAAGTGCAAGGTTGTTTATTTTCTCCTGTGCATGAGCAGAAACACTCAATCTAATGCAGCTTTATGTGTCCCTGTAAAGCCGGTCAACAGATACACTTAGAACAGAAGAAAGATGAACAAAAGATTAGAAAACTACATTTGAACTTGATCTTTAGAACCCAGAGATATTTAATCCTCACATTTGAGAAGCTCAGACCAGAAAAAACTGAACTACGGTGGCCCAGAAGGGTCAACGCAACAGCAAAAGCCACATTTGAGAAGCTCAGACAAGAAAATGCTAAACTACGGTGGCCCAGAAGGGTCAACGCAACAGCAAAAGCCACATTTGAGAAGCTCAGACCAGAAAATACTAAACTACGGTGGCCCAGAAGGGTCAACGCAACAGCAAAAGCTACAATGGAAGTGCGCAGCGGTGTGAAGAACAGGCTTTGTTTCCGGGGGACAATATTTACTGACGGACTATTTTGATTACAAGAGAGTTTAATGAGACGTAAGTAAAACGATGTTGCTGATGATTGTGATTAATGTCGTTAAGCGTTTTCACAAATCGGCAACGTCTCATTAAACTCTCCCGTAATCAAAACAGTGCGTCGGGAAATATTGTCCCCCGGAAACAAAGCCTTTACGCACTTCCGTTGTGGCTTTTGCGGTTGCGTTGACCCTTCCAGGCCACCGTAGTTTAGTATTTTCTTGTCTGAGCTTCCTAAATGTGGCTTTTGCGGTTGCGTTGACCCTTCTGGGCCACCGTAGTTGAGCATTTTCTTGTCTGAGCTTCTCAAATGTGGCTTTTGCTGTTGCGTTGACCCTTCTGGGCCACCGTAGTTCAGTATTTTCTTGTCTGAGCTTCTCAAATGTGGCTTTTGCTGTTGCGTTGACCCTTCTGGGCCACCGTAGTTTAGCATTTTCTGGTCTGAAC
>OMNN01028990.1:7106-20553 GCA_900302755.1 Chromis chromis
GTCAGTTTAGTGGTGGAGGGGGGAAGCAGCAGAGGGGGTTTCCAATGAAATCGGACAAGCTCTTTCATCATTTAATCACCATGTAATGGGCCTCAAATGACCCTCACCTACACAGCGCTGCCTCCCCCTCCGCCCTGCTGTTCTACCTCTCTGCTCACAGCCTGGTTGCTGCTACTCACATGCACACACACACTCTCTCGCAGTGGTCAGAGTGTCGAGCAGCAGGTGTGTTGATTGGGCAGGTGTGTTGCTGGCTGCGTGTCTGTTTGGCCTGAGCTCCGTCTCCTATCATATTCCACCAGCTGGATAAAGACTGACAGATTAATACTGAGGCGGGCGCACTCCTGCCATCACAGCGGTTACAATCCCTCCACCGGTTCATGAGCTATTCTCTGCCCAGTCAGTGACTTAATCCTGCAGAGCGGCGTAATGGTTAGACAGACCACCAGACGCTCTGAGTCAGCACGAAACCACCCAGAACCTGAATTTCTAACATGTCCAAGGCTTCAAAAGAGGCAAGAAAGTGAGGATTTATTGACAAGTTTCAGAAAATTATCATCATTATTTAGCTATTACACACACATTTGTATATAACATGTAGTCAGGTAGTGTCAGATAATTTGCTGTCGCTGGATTCAGCTTTGCTCACACGCAGCTTTGGAAGCAGAATAAATCATTGCATGTTTACAAAGAAAAGTCCCACCAATAATTACACAATACAAATCATCCAGTAAGTGTTTACCGCAGAGATTGATCCTGAGCACGAGAGCAAAAGAACAGGAATAAATCAGTGTTCTCTAATCGTATGTCGTCGTCAGCCTGTCAACTCTGTAGTTAGTTTGAAATTTGTTTTGAAAGAAGAAGACTTTTCATACATTCTGTATTTACAGAGGTAAGTCATTAAGGACAAATTCCATTTCACACAAAGTCGTAATTATAACTCTTTGTTTTGCCTCCCTTCCTGCTGTGATCAGCCAAGATTTATAGTTGCCATGGTGAAATAATAAGACAAACCAGAAAATTGCTCCGGTTCATCTCACAGATGGAACAGAAAGCACTTAGACCCTGTTTTTTTTAAGCAGCCAAGGACTATCTAAATAACAATGTGGGGGAGCACTGGGGGAAACAGCTTTGAGCAGCGGTTAATTGAAAATGTAATTGACAGATGTGAAGAAACATGCAGTTATTTGGCTAAATGAATTGTTATGTATGAATGCCTGTCTTGGTGAATCACAGCAAAGTGCTGGATTTGTCCTGCTTGTAGGTCAAAGTTACTAAATGACCTGAAAGTTTTGGGAACGTGATTGATCCAAAAGCATAACTGTGGAGTATTTTTACGTTTGTTGTGCTTCTTTGACAGGTTTTTTAAAAATCCGTGCTGATATCGGTGATGGTGTCTTCTGATTTGCAGGTGCTTGTACCTCAGAGGGTCGAATTCAAAGGGAAGATGATCGAGGTGGACATCTACGAAGCAGGAAAACACTTCTTGAAAGGCCAACCAGTAGAAGACAGCAAACCATTCACCCCATCCATCGCTGCACCGCTTCAGAAAGGAGAAGTGTCTGGTTTGACGCAGGTAAACACACACAAACACATGCACACCTGCACAGAGATATAATTACATTTTACCAGGTAATTGCTGTGAATCAACGTGACATTAAACAAACCCACAGAGTTTATAGTTAAGATGGTTAAATTTAAACAGAGGCATGTTCACCAATAGGACAAAATATTAGGAATGATTATCTTTTAACAATGAAAGTGAAGGTTTGGGATCTATTGCTATATTCAACGGGTTGGATGCTAAAGAAATCAGTTAGTGGGAATACCTGAGCAACTTTGACAAGGATGAAATCGCTCAGACCAGACAACTGGGTCTTAGTGTCTCAGAAACAGCAAAATTTGTGGTGAGGCAGAGGTGAGTACAAAGTGACAGTGGTTCAAGGATTGACAAACAGTGAATCAGAGACAGAGTTGTGCTGGAAGGTTCCAACTCACAACTTAAAATATTTCAGTGATCTGCTGCTAACTTCTTCTTAGTGCCAGATACCACAGGGCACCTTTGTTGGTCTTGTTTTGAGTGAACGGTATTAAGTTTGCTGCAATAAAAAATTAACTGCGAGTCCCTGGATTTAGTTCCAACCGAAAGGATGGGGTCAACAAATGGAGCTGAAAAGCAGGTTTTTTACAATGCGAAGCAAAGCAACTGTGACATTTGGATTAATTTCTTAGTTGTTACTGGCAAAGATGGAAAAGAATTGTTAGTTGCGGTAAGTCTGCAATAGTATTGCTATACAACAAATGTGGCATCTTTGGGTTCAGGCAACACACCTTCTCTGTTTTCCCAGGTCTAAATAAGCATCCTTTAAACATAAAGCACTTCTTCCTGCACAAGGAATGTATGAAATGTGCAATTACTGCACTAGAATAAGTGTAACTTGTCTAAAAGTAATTTTGCTATGCTATTCCAGACAGGTATGTATCTCTATCAGTATTACGCAGCCAAATACCATGTTTTCCCTGTGGGATAGAAGGTAATGAGAGGACGTATCCTACATCTTTCAAGCTCTCGCTGTGTGTTCTTTTCTTGGCAAAACTGTGAAAGTTGTGTTTACAACTGGGTCTTCAAATTTTGTGCACTCATCAAATGAAAAAGGTGTGTTTGTGTGTTCATATTTTTAATCCATGCTCAACTCTGTAGTTTGCGAAGAAGCACCAGTGTATCATCCGTGAGATAAGTAATTTTAGATAAGCTGTGGCTAGCTAAACTGTCCTCTGTCTGCCTTTTCACCACACATACACACACACACACACACACACACACACACACACACACACACACACACACACACACACACACACACACACACACACATACACACACACACACACAAAACCATGTTAATGTACCTGTTTCACTGCATGTTATTTTTCACTCTGACTAGCTGTAGCTTATAGCTCAAGACATGGAGCCACAGAGCAGAATATGATACACTTTCTAATTTCACACTCCATCAGCCTTTACTGCCAGACAGCGAGGGAGGGGCAGAAAGGAACAGACAGAGACATGAGAGAGCTGGGTGGGGGGCTCGGATGAAGAGGAAAGCAAGCAGAGAGAGAAATGGATAGCAGAGAATGAGATAAAAAAGAAAGAATGAGAAAGGTTTCACAGCAAACCAAGCGACACGTCACTCAGCAATGAAAAGTTCAGCAGTGGGGACTAGACCTTGTAAAACTAGTTGCCTCATAAAGTCTGCAGCTCGTCCAACACACACACATTCACACAAGCGCTGCTTACTTTCTCCCACACTCACACTCTTTCAACAGACTTTCTGACACAGTATTCCAGTTCTTATTTTTGCAGGGTTTGATGTAACACATGGACTCTCTTGCACATACATCCATGCACACACATGTCACTCCTCACACTGCTGTACACACTTTCTTTTTCACACACAGTGTATTTCATGTTTCCATTGCGGGTTTTTTTCAGGTGAAAATGGAGGTGAGGTCATCATCTTCACCTTGAACTACGAGAGTGTTTCTGTAGAGAGGCAGGGGTTGACAGAAAGGCAGAAAAGAGTGAATCTTTGTTGCTTCGGTAGCTGGGGGAAAAAAACTGTTTTATACCCTGTACGAACACATCTGGGACTAGTTTTTTTCTGGCAGATAAAGGTTGGATCATGGAAGTTCTTAATTCAGTATATGATATGCTTTGCAGATAAATCCTACAGATTGTGTAATTAACTTAAGGGCGCTATATGTACGGATTTTAATTTGAAGGTTCGGTTGCTGCTGACCAGCTTGCTCTGGCTTGTTCCATTTCATATCTCCCTGCCTGCAGACTGTCCAGGTTACTGTAGTATCAGTCCTGGCTGTCAGTCAGCAGTCTCTCCTGAACAATCAATTGAAATATTATCAAAATTGCAAGATGGCCAAGTGTAATATCAAAATTGCAGGAGCTGCAATTTTTTGATAAAGTTAAACTGTGTCACAATGTCCCTAAAACTAATCTGCCATACACCTTTGCCTGCGACCCAGTTTGCACCAACACAGATCCCTGCAGTTTGCTGGCCCACTGGGTGGCATCTTCTTGTTGCCGAGCCCAACCAAGCCCCATCAATCAATCAATCAAGGCTCAACCTGCAGCTCCTTGTTTGTTCCTACTTCATTGGGGTGTTTGAAATGGGCCGATTGAGCCTCAGAGATAAGATAAAGAGCTTGAACATCAGGCAAGAGCTTTGGTTAGAGTCTCTGCTCCTTCACGTCAAAAGGAGACAGCTGACGCGGTTCAGGCATCTGATTAGGATGCATCCTGGGTGTTTTACTTTGGAGGTTTTCCAGGCAACTGGGAGGAAACACCAGTGTAGACCCAGAACTTACTGGAAGGATTATATATCTCATCTAGCCTGTGAACACTTTGGGATCCCCCTGGATAAACAGATGAAAATGAATAGATGGATGGATATGTCACAACATAATATTATAAATGGCTACTCTCCAGTGACAGACTCAAACTCCACCATCTTGACAACAGTCGACTTTGTTCTGCTCTCAGAGAGGATCACTGCGAACTTGAAGGTCCGTTCAATCAGAATTTGCAGGATGACTGAGACTGTAGAGCAGAACAAGGACACCATGAGGCTACTGCCTTTGCAAGCTGCAATTCAAAACGATGGAGTTGGAGTCTGTTGAGTCACTGTAGATGCAGCTGAATGACAGTCTCACTGGACACACTTTGCATCATGGAGGTGTAACTTTTTGTAAACAGAATCCAATATGGAGGATGGATAATAGCAGCGAATGGACCAACATCCTTAAGAAGCATCAAAACGTCACAAATAACTCACTACTTCTAATCCAAGCAAAAACAGAGATTGAATTACAGGCTTTTCATCTAGGAAACCATATATGAACAACTAATCATGTGATCACATAAGCTTCACTACATCGTTGGGGGGGATTTTTGTGCTTCAGATTATGTGATTCTACCCCACAAACTGATTGATAGGATCAAATCACCCACCATTAATGTCAGATCAGCATATGTTTTAATTCAGTAGTGGACTTGAAAAATTCATTAATGCCTGAGTCTGCTGTCCAAAGCATATTGGCAATTAACACGGTGTTATATTAACTTATCTCTAGTGATGCTGCTGATGATCTGTAATCTCTGGTTCTTATGGTCGGCTCTTTATGACTCTGAGTGGCACTTGTGAGCACAGTGCGATAACTGACTTAATGGCTTGGAAACGAAGCAGAATCATGTACATGCGATGTCCTTGACAGCTGTGTGAGCATCTGTATTCATGATGTTATTGTAGTCAAGTGAATAATTGATTTATCAGCAATATTTTCTTTTTTCGCGCTTACTCAGTTCCCATGTGCTGACATTCTTTATGTTCACGTGCACTCACCCACATGCACTTGACATGTTCCCTGGCAGCAGCTAAGTTTTTTAACCAGTTTAGGTCATCCATGACAGGACAGTGAAGACCACTAAAACTGGCTTCATTTTGGAGAAGTCATCACAGGTGCAGACGAGAGGCAAAGTTCTTCTATTAAAAGTTGTATTAAATGTTGTAGGTTACTTGAGGTCCACATCCCTTTATTTTAGTCTTTGAAGAGTGATTTTGTGGCCAAATGCATTTAAAAAAAAAAGAATTTTATATGAATCATTACTAAGATAAATGTGACAATTAATCTGAATATTGATTTTCGGTGACATCGTCCTAATTGAACATATCCACAAGGACACATGCTTTCTGTATAACCTCACCCATTTATACATGTGTGCATCCACACATGGGTGACTGTTCCTATACATATCTGAAGACCATCTAATTTCTGTGGGACTCTGTGTGAGTCCACCACATACTGAATGGGATGTATATGTGCAAGATAAATGAGTGATAATGAAAAGGCAGATACTCCATGTCTTGCAGCAAGGGCCCATAATTACAGGTTTTTGGCCAAGAGCAGAAGAGAAACAGAAGAATAAAGGAGCATGAGGAGAGACATTGTGTGATGAGGTACTTGATAGCTGGGTAGGTGATAGGAAGAGAGTCTGAGCTTTTATCTTTTCATCGAAGATGCAGAGGAGCAATGTAAGAGAGTAGTGGGGAAAAGAAAAAGTGGTGCATAAGTGGGTGATTGGATAGTCAGAGGAACTGACTAAGGTCTGTAATGTCCATTTGTCAAAAGAGGAACACAGTGAGAGATCTGTCATGCCAGATATGGAGACTAAGAGGGATGATTGCACACCAGCTAGCATCCATACTGATGTGTGTGGGAATGACACAATATGGCCGGACGAATGGATGGATGTCCAGTGGAGTGGAGTATGAAAGCCTCTGGATGGACCTGAGAGTAGAGTGATGAATGTGAGACATGATGGCTTAGATGCACAAACTGATGGATGAGCAGATGAATAGATGCATCAATGTGTGAATATATGCACAGGTACAGCAATTACGAATGGATGGATGAGTAGCGAGGGTAGATTCCTAGCAATCTAATGGCACACTCTGCTTTGTCCATGAGCAGACCGAGACTATTGTGCTGTGTTCTGGAGCTGGCAGAGGTTATGTCTCTGTAAAGCAAAATGTATAAAGCAGAAAAGGAAAAATACAACCTGTAATTCTGGATGTATTCAATCAGATATCATCTGGGAGTTTAATGTCAAGTTCTTGTGCAACAGTAACAACACCATGAGAATCAAGTGTTTTTTAACCTTAACATGTCCATATGGTGTTTTTTATATGCTGGAATAATTATCATGGCTGAAATAGCGGTAAATGCAATGGCTGAGCATTTCTCCCTTAAAACTGCAGTGTACCAAAGATACCCCAATTCAGGCCTTTGGAGTTTCGTTCGTATCCAATTTTATCCTGTCAGCTTGCAGATTGTGACTTTCTGTATCATTTTTCTTCAGGATTGGTTTCCGTTTCTAACATTTATGGCTGAATTACTCCTGTATAACAACCTGGCGTTGTGTAGCATAAAATAGTTTTACAGTGTTTGAGTTGTAGGTAAGCTGGTGTGCTGAGCTGCAGCGAGTGCAGAGGGACTTTATAGATCAGCATATTCTAGAGGAAGTAATGATGTAGAGTTTAATCAAAGCCACTTTTTTAAGCACAAACAGCTTCGAAATCAGTAACTTTGATACACAGAGATGAGTTTAGGGATTAAATCAACAAGATTTTAAGTCAAGCATTTTTTTGTTATTTTAGGAAGATGCTTCCAACTTTGTTAACAAGACCATAACAGCATCTTTTCTGTGGGGATTTTTTCACTGTATAAGCAAGAGACACCCACTGGTTTGTGGACTGCTGTTTTGAACCCTTGTATTTGGAATTTTTCTGTCGCCATCTTGGTCTTTTAAAACCGGACGTAATGAATGAGGACTGGATCTCACTCAGAACTCAACATACTCACTTTATTGTCTGTTTTACTCCAAATGGAGCCATAATTTACAACTGGATATTGACACCATGAACTCCGAAAAACGTTCGCTCAGGTAACAGATCAAGTGAGAAGTAAGGTCCTTTTCTCATACACTTATATACAATCAGACTTCTTTAGCAACCAGAGGAGTCACCCCCTGTTAGCTGTTAGAAAGAATGCAGGTTTAAGGCTCTTGCCTATTGACTTCTTTTTTCAAATGTGGAGGTTACATCCTTCTGAACCCCAAAACATTCAGATCAGATAACTAAAGAACTATAAGTTTGGTGTTAATGTGTTTTTTTTGGTAACCTTTCAATGAAAGGCCTTGATGATTATGCCATTTTAGTCCAGAGAAGATAAAAAACGGTTTTCAAGAGAGAGGAATTTGCTTTTATTGACAAAGACAACATCACCTCATCTTTTCTCTTTCCCTCTGTTACTCCCTCCATGTCTCTCAGCCCGTCATTCACAAAAACAGCACTTTCAGCAGAAGGCGAAGGACAGTAATGAGTCTTTTGGTAGGACACAATAGCAGAGAAAGCACTCAACAGCATGGTGAAAGAGGGAAAAAGAGAAAGTATCTTCACCGGTCTTCATCCTCAGATGAAATTAAATGATAGAAGAGAAGGGGGAGGCCAAAAAAAAAGAAAGAAGACCGAGTGAAGTAAACGGAGAGAGAGATTAGGAGACAGAGCAGCAGCTTGGAGTGCCATCTAATAATCAGCTCTTTTCACAGCATATTTCCTCAAGAAGACCAAGAGAATAGGAGAGGCAGAAGAAAACCTCTCTGCTCCTTCCTCAAGAGAGCAAATTGACAGTTTGTATTAAAGACAGAATAGAAAAGGCAGTGAGACAGAGAGAGGGAAGGATACAGGTGGTGAACAATGTCTGTCCATAACCACACAGAGGGGCAAAATGGAGGCGAATGGATGAATTGCTACTGCACTGTTAAATTTTCCTATTCTTTCTTTACCTTTTACGCCTCTGTTGTCTCAGTTCTGTCTCAGATTAACCATCCTGTGAGAGTATTTTACTTATTTGGTGTAAAAGGGTGGATTTGGAGCCTGTCAGTCAAAATTAAGTCCCGCCTTTAAGCATTCCATGTTTTATTGTCTGTTTTATGTGCCCATAATTTACAAAATAAACACCATGCTCTATTGAAAAAGTCTTGTAACTGGAAAATCGAGTAGTGTCTGAGATTAGCCATTCTGTATTTTACTTATTTGGTGTAAAAGGGGGGCAAAGGAGTGATATTTAAGCGCACGCTGTTGAGAATCTGGTCAGTTTATGATTTTACGGTGCTGTGAGTGGGTGGTTGGGTGGGATTGCTTGTGCTTTGCATCATAATGCTGACAGTACATAAATGCAGGCACACAATAGCATACACCCCTGGTTCATTGGTAAAACAAAGCTTATACACATTCGCTGATCCTTGTTCTATGCACATATACGCTGATGCAGTCCCCCCCACCACCCCCCCGGTGAGCCTGGCAGACTCCGGGTGGCCACAGGCTGTTTGAGACGCTTCCATAGACACACAATCATCTCACAGACAAAACACAAGGCTGCCTGACACACGGGAATGAAGCCCGAACAAAAATCTGCGCTCCTCTGATCTGTTTATTTGCTGCTCCGTGCTGACATGCAACTGTTCGGGATTGTTGCTTTGATGTTGCGTTATGCTTCCACGTCATCTGTATTGTCAGGGAGAGAACAGGAATCAAAGATTAGGCTGCTGTCTTTTCTGGTCGCAATACAGTTAATCCTCTCAAATCTATTTTTAAACTTTTTATTTGAAATGTCAAAAGGTTCTGCTTGGCCTTTGCATGACTTTGTTTACTCTCGTAGTGAATAATTTGTTATGCCTTCAAAACAGCGAGCGGAGCTATTTTAGGCATTTCATTTAGCATGTCAAATTGTATTACACAGCCTGCACTTAAGAACCAAAGTCAGAGCAACAAAGGAGTAAATGTTAACCCATCAAAACATCAGTCAGCTCTATTTTCAGTGTTTCTACCTAATATGTCAAGTGGCAATACAGAACCTCATTCTGTTGTGTTCATTTTGAATGTCAGAGGGCTTGAAATGCTCGTTACTAAGAGCTTTGTTTCTGAACCACAGATGGAAGATGTAAATAACAAAGCACTCAGCCAAAAAAACTCTGAAGATGTGTTTAGTTATTGAGTAATCTTTTTTAAGGACTTGGATTTTTTCTTCCATGGTATCATAAAAATAGCCATCATTCCCCAGAGTGGCCCCTGTAAACAAACTCCTCAGAAAAAGACGGGGAAAAAATCAGCAAAACAGTCACCCGTGGCTTTGTATTCTACCATCCTTTTAATCTCAGCATGCTGTCTCATCAGTATCACTGGTGCAGTCAGAAATTACTCCTCCTCACTGGATAGTTTTTGATCCAGAGATGTAGAAAAATTAAACATAAATAAAGAATTTGTTTACAGATAAATGTTGTTTAAAGCTGAGCACCTATATAGAAATATTTCAGGTTGCAGTTGAATCACAACAGATATATCATTAGAGGTACTTATTATTGAGAATGGGGAAAAAGCTGGAAGCAAAACTAGCAAAAACGTTTTTTGTTTTTTTTAAGAATCATCATTATATCAGACAAGAAAAAGAAAAACTTTTGCTATAGTGATTTAAAGTGCAAAAAATGCATTGTTTCAAAACATTAATGTAGATGCATTTTCAGCATCAACGTCCTTGATTATGTCAACTAATCCTGGCAGCCCTGGAGTTAAATGTTCACTACTCTTGAACATGTTAGAACAGGTTTTTCCATCTCCTGATACGAGCATTAACTCTGTTTCTAAAGAAGAAAGTAGAAAGTCAACTCAAGCAAAGAATAAAAACTGTTTTGCAAATCTGAGGATGTTATTTGGCTTTTTTATAGTGTAAAATGCACATAAATATTCAATTTAGAAATACATTTAATGCTTACCAATGTTCAAGAAGCTGATACATCTCAAAATCAGCTATTCAGAGAAATCAGGATTTCATGGTCGAACCACATCACAACAGTGGAAATCTGTGTTCTGATTATGCCGTCTGCAGCAACACATCATCTCATCTAATCTGCCCTTAGTGGGACTACCAATATTTAACTCATCTCTTGAACTGTAGCTTTTGACATGTTTAGCAGCATTTTTCATGGAAGCACTTACATTTGTTTTTCCCTTTTCAATATTGCTCTTACTTTATTGTCCACCAAGTGTTTAATATATGCATGTGTCTGCAAATGTGTTCATGTTTGATCAGTGCACCTGAAAGCATGGACCTTCTAGTCTGTCATGTGTCTGACACGTACATGCAGACTCAGCGGCTCTCTGTACACATGTGTAATCTTCTTCTGTATTCAGTTACTGAAACTGTAAACCTGTTTGTGTGGGAACATCGTGAACTCCTCGGTGTGTATGTTAATAAGTATAAAGGACACTTGTTTATGTGTGTGTTAGTCAGGTGTATACGTTACATGAGTGCACTTGATGAATCCATCAAGTCCAAGATGGAGATACTGGAGGACTGTAATTGTAGGTAACACTATCATGATCTTTTTTTAACCACAACGCAACTTCATAGACAGTATAGTTGGTTCAGACTTTCCTGTCCGTAACAAATCTTTTCAGATAATACTAGTTACAGGTAGTGTCCTCTTTATCTGTGAAATAATGAGGTTTCAGAATTCCCGAATCCGGAATCATTAAATAATTGAGTAAACCCTTTACTTCATCACGGAAGATATTACTCACTTTCTAATTGTTTTATTGTAAATAGAAGGAAAAATGTTGATTTCTTTTCCCATCGCCTGCAGAAACTAGTGGATGCACTGTTGCACTGCATTTGGCTGCAATTTAACACTTTCTGTGGCATAAAGAAAACTGAGCCTGCATAAACTGCACATGATCTACTGGTAAATTCTCAGGTCAACATTTCATTTAATGTAATAAAACACAAGTAAAATTTTGATTTTATTTATTATTTGTTGTGATACATAGCTGTGTATTTCACAGTAGTACAGAACTTATGCATATCTGGGGGTATATATCACATCATATTCACACACCAATCCAATTAGTGGACACTATAAAGTAGATAGGTACACTCACTGACCACATTATTAGATACACCTGTTCAACTGCTCATTATTCAGCCAATCACATGGCAGTAACTCAATGCATCTAGGCATGTAGACGTAGTCAAAACAATCTCCTAAATCATACCGAGCATCAGAATGAGGAAGAAACGTTATTTCAGGGACATGGCAGGGTTGTTTGACTATTTCAGAAAGTGCTTATTTAATGGGATTTTCATGCACAACCATCTCTAGGATTTACAGAGAATGGTCAGAAAAAGAGAAACTATCCAGTGAGCGGCAGTTCTCTGGGCGAAAATGCTAGATGAAAATGATAGAGAGGCAACACCAACTCAAATACAACTAAGGTTTGCAGTAGACCATCTCTGAACGCACAACACATCGAACCTTGAAGCAGATACAGCAGCAGAAGACCACACCGGGTGCCACTGCTGTCAGCTAAGAACAGGAAACTGGACAATAGAAGATTGGAAAAATGTTGCCTGATCTCATGAGTCTTCATTTCTGCTGCCATATTCGATGGTCAGAATTTGGCGTAAACAACATGAAAACATGGATCCATCTTGTTTTGTCTTAACAGTTCAGGCTGCTTGTGGTGTGATGGGATATTTTCTTGTCACACTCTGGGCCTCTTAGTACCAATTAAGCATCATTTAAACACCCCAGCCTACCTGAGTATTGTTACTGACCATGTCCATCGCTTTATGACCACAGTGTACCCATGATTCCTACTTCCAGCAGGATAACGGTTCATTTCACAAAGCTCAAATCATCTCAAACTGGTTTCTTAAACATGACAATGAGTTCACTGGACTCCAGTGTCTTTTCCTCTGTCCTTTCTGCAATGGCCTCCATAGTCACCAAATCTCAGTCCAACAGAACACCTTAAGGATGGGGTGCAACGGGAGATGTGCATCATAAATATGGATCGAAATCTCTAAGGAACGTTTCCAGCACCTTGTTTAATCTGTGCCATGAAGAATAAAGGCTGTTCTGAAGGCAAAAGAGGGTCCAACCTGGTACAAGCAAGGAGTAGCTAATGAAGTGTCAAAGCAGAACTGGACAGTGTGTTTGGATTAAGATGCTTTGTAGTTTTGCGTGTGCCAGACGTTGTTGTGTCAGACGCAAGAAGAAAAAAAACGAAAGACAACTATTCCTCTTTTTGTTTGTTGTTGTAAACTCCATCTATCTATCTACCAACTGGCCTATTTTACAAATTATTGTTAATCAGTCTTTTCCTCTGCCCTTTCTGCTGGTACAAGCAGCTGCAGCACACTCTGGTTGTCACTGTGGCTTTGTTGAGTCACCCGTGACTAAGGAGCCTGTTACAGTATCCACACAAACACACTTCCATGGTCTCTGTGTATTAGAGTGACACTGACAGCTGGTGAGGATCATGTGAGAAATGTGACCACTGTGCATTGTTCTTCCTGGCTCTCATCATGTGTTGTGTGTGTTTCTGTGCGAATATGTTGCTGCACCAGACGGCCAGGCAGATTTTGTTTTAAAAAAAGGTGCATATGTGGAATTGGAGCAAGATTTTTTTGTGTGTTTTTTTTTTTTTTAGACAGAGAGACATTTGAGAGGTTCAGACCTCGAGGGAACAGTATCTAGCTGTGCTAGCCGCTCTGTAGCCCTGGTGTAGTGTTAGATGATTTTCAGGGGGATTATTTTGCTCTGTTCTGCTGCTGAGAGAAGAGAGGCCGACATTATCCAGCACAGGTCTACACATGTACACACTCACGAATGCTAGCTCTCTTTCTCACAGGCATATGCACAGACTCAGCACGCCAGCTAGCAGGTGGTGAACTATCACTGAGAGCCACATCTCTCATCTTTTCCTGCTGCCTTTCTTCCTCCTCTTCCTCATTTCTTCTCTGTTTTTCACTT
>OMNN01028992.1:6724-17373 GCA_900302755.1 Chromis chromis
GGGGCGTTATGGTTTTTAGACGGATATTTCTGGGTTTGGATCCGTGTGGGAGTCGTGTTGGTTATTAATGGAGTCTGTAATAAAAGATTATTATTATTATTATTGTTATTGCATGATTCATTAGCGTTTTCCTTTCTGTGCATTCCGGTGCAGCCTCCTGCTAATAAAGATATCCGCAGCCAGCAAAAGATGTTCAAAGACAGCCATTGGACCTTTCAACTGTAGCATATGGATTTTATGCTCCTCTGTTCCCTTCCTCCCCACTTTTCTCAATATTCCCCCTAGCCCTGTCCTCCAGGCTTGCCGTGCAGGTTGAATCACAGGCTTGAGAGACTGTAGGTGAATGTCCAGCTGGTTAGTTGGCTGCCTGACTAAATGACTGATTGTCTAGTTAGTTGAGTGATTGACTGACTGGCAGGCTGGCCGGCTAACTGGACGACAGACTAATTGTCTTGACTGTCAAGCTGGCTGCTTCCTGGTCGGTTGAATTGTTTGTGTGTGCCATCCTGCCGCACTGGAACACTTTTTCTATTTATCGAGAGCCGTGTATTATTCCTCAACAAATACAGCAGAAACAAGAGACGGAACAACACAATATAAAGACATAATTGGTGTTTCTCGATCGCGAGTCACTTCAAGGTTAACTTTGACACAGTTGCAGGTTTCGCCTGTTGTGTCTGTCCAGCTTTTAACTATCTGCATCATTAACCTTATTATGAGGTTTAACTTTGGGAGAGTGCAGGACGAGGCTGTGCAGGACCAGAATACAGAGGAGATGCGCTGGTACATACTGAATATTTTAACTCCAGTTCACTGTTTTAAAAAAAAGCTATTAAAGGTCCACCGTGTTTGGTAATGAGAGCTGCATGTTCCTGTTCTGCTTCTCTAGTTTTTTGGGGAATGGTGAGATTTATAATCTGAGGAGATTAAGTTGGAACTTCATCTTTTTTTTTCCAACTACAACTGCCTGCTTGAGTTATAGAAACAATTGTGAATTGACCTGTCTGGTTATATAAGAGCCTTGTGCCATTCTGTTTCATACTCTTGCATGTATGTCCCACTCTGTGCAAAGCTTTTTTTCAAGCAGGTCTATACACTGAGATTTGCCCTCCCACTGGTTCTCCTTAGGAGACCTAAATCTTATGGCTTGTCGGCTAAGCATCCATTGCCACATTTGTTTATCTCAGAGGTTTTCCCATTTAGGCCTGTCAGGATATCAGCATGCAGAATCTCCATTGCTGTAAAGAGAGGAGGATGAAGTGTGAAGTGAAAGTCTCATTAAATTTTTAAGCTGCCAAGTGTGAGCAGAATCCCCCTGCCGGGCGGCTCCCAGCTGCCTGGAGAGTCACTGAAGGAAGGGGAGTTAAACAGGGAGGATAAAAAGGCACTACAGAGATTTTGAACCAAAAGGAAAGTCTGCCTCTTTATGGCTCCTTCTCATTGCCAAGGAGGGTTGTGCTGGTGTCCGTCCAAGCTGCACACCTTCATGTGGATAGAGGAGATACAGCTTCACACCTAACTGTATGTTTCACATCTCTTTAACTTTAAACATATGCCTGCTTGCAGTAGAGCAGGAAAGTAAGAAGGAAAGCTAGTCCTGTGTCCTGTGTGGGGATTTGCAATCATGTGAAAAAGCACATTGGAAGTTGTTGGCGTTTCTAGACAGATTAAGACATACAAACATTTGAACCATTTTGAAACGGTGCCTTCACATAAAGATGGCATACTTGGCCACAACTACAAGTAAAATTAGCTTTTACAAACATTAACTCAACAAAAATATCAATATATTCAATACTCTTCTGTGGAAAAAGTAACTACAACCTTGGCCTCAGAAGCTAGCATTGCCCTCTTTAGCAGAATTAACTTCTTGTAGTCATTTGGCAAGTGTCCTATAGTCTCTGACATCAGATTGCTGAAATTCTTTTCCACTTTTGAATGTAAAATTCTTTCATCTGCAAGATGTTTAAGAGTTTTCTTGCATGTTCCATCCATTTTAAGATTCCCAAACAACATGTCAGTGGGATTCTAATCTGTGCTGTCTTTTTTTCTTTTCTTCTTTGATCTGGAACTATGTTTAGGATCATTATCCTGTTGAATGGTCAACTTCACGGTTCAACTTCAACTTTCTAATGGCCTCACATCATCTTTAAGTACTCTTTGATCCAAAGCAGAGTTTATAGTTAAATTAATGACTGGGAGCTGCCCAGTCTCTCCGGCAGTGAAGCAACCCCAAAACCAGAACATTTCCACCACCAAACAACTCAATCTTTGATTAGTCTGAAGCAGATTATTCTATATAACCTGCTGTTTGCCCATATGTTATTTGGCAAATTGTAGTTTTGCCCTAATGTTCTTTTTGGAAAGCAGTTACCTGCAGATTCTGATTAAATTTGGGGGTTCTTAGAGATTTCTTTTGGCATCAAACAGTCTGCTCACGGGCTGAATTAACTGGCAGTTGTTTGAAATCTACACCACTTTTAGATGATTTTCCTTCGAGTGCAGGGATTTGTCTCAAATAATTTGGAGATCTTTGTATATCCCTTGACAGACTCACAGACATCCACAACCTGTTTTCTGAAGATCTTGGCATGATGACACCACATACTTCAATAGCAGGGAGAGACCCTGTTGTTGCACTTATTTACATTATGAAAAAGCCTACAAAATGTTAATTTAATGTAATTTATTTGAGTATATCACCCTTATCATTAGGTGCTGTTTCAAAAAGGATCAAATGTCTGCTTGTCCAAATATGCCAACAAAGCTAACTGTTTTCTTAAATGCTAGTTTCAAGTTTCTCATAGTGAAGCCTTTAATGGTGTTACCACCTGTGTGGGTCAGTGATGCTATGATTCATCCATTACAGTGCTAACACAAAAACAATTTTCCAGAAATACTTGCTTGTCAACGTCCTTACAACTCTCTAAGTCACTTTAAATTTGTTCAAGTTAGAAACGCGAGTTCCCTGCGGCCTTAAAACAAAGTGAGTTACCATTGTTAGAATTGTTTTCATTATTATGTAAAGACACAGCTGAGGCTTAATTTATCATACATTAAAGATGCACATCAAGTTTTCACTATGAATGGATCTCTCGAGAGTTTTCCCTCTCAAACAAAGCGTGCTGGGGAGTCTGCTAACTTGTTAGTTTTGTGCCATTAAACTCAGTTTAATGACTTGAGTGAACTCTTTCAGTTTATTCATTCAACTCATCGTTTCAACTCAAAAGACCTCCAGTTAGAGCAGCATATATTTACACATTCTAAAGTGGTCTGAAAACAACATTTTAACTTGAGTCAACTTGAAATGAGTAAAAGTTGAATGTTTTCACTGATCAGTCACAGCATTAAAAACCACTGGCAGATGAAGGGAATGACATTGATTATCTCGGTAAAATGTCTCCTGTCATGGGGTGGGATAGATCAGGCAGCAAGTTATCAGTCAGTTCTTGAAGCTGAAGTGTCAGAAGGTGGGAAAAATGGGGATCTGAGCGACTTTGTCCAAGGACCTAACTGTGATGGCTACACAACTGGTAGGTCTTGTGGAGTGTTTCCGGTGTGCAGTGTAAGACCAAACCAAAAGCGGTCAGAGGAAGGACAACCGATGAACAACTAACAGGATCACTGAAAGCTACAAAAGAGCTACTGTTGCACAATTTTCACAAAACCTGCTGTGTATACAGCTGTGCAGTCACGGACAAGTCAGAGTGCCCATGCTTACCCCTATCCACTGCCAAAAGCACCTACAATGGACATGTATTTTCTTTTACATCGTGTGGACGGCCAGGTACATGTGCATCATTTGCCTGGGAGAGAGATGCCAGCAAGATGCACTATAAGAAGAAGGCAAACCAGCGGAGGCAGTGCGATGCTCTGGGCAATGTTCTACTGGGAAATCTTGCATCCTGGCATTCATGTGGATGTCACTCTGACATTTACCACGTACCTAAACACCTAAACAGGCCATGCACAACCCTTCAAGGCAATGCTATTCTCCGATGGCAGTGACCTCTCTCTGCAGGATAATGGGCTCTGCCACATTGAAAAAATTAGTTCATGAATGATTTGAGGACCACGAGAAGGAGTTCAAGGAGGTGACTTGGCCTCCAAAGTCCCCAGATCTCAAAGCAATTGAGCAGGTGTGGGATGTGCTGGAAAAACAAGTCTGATCCACAGAGGCCACAACTTCCACGACTTAGAGGATCTGCTGCAAATGGCTCGGTGCTTATGTCACAGGACACCTTCAGAGGCCTTGTGGAGTTCATACCTCAACAGGTCGGAGCTGTATGGTAAGGATCTACACAATATTAGGAATTTTTTGACTGGGAAAAGCTATTTGTGATGTTTTACAAGGATCAGACATATTTTTTCCATCTCAAATACTGCATCTATTAATCAGACTGTATTGCCACTGAAGCTGCACGTTCCTCCATGACACACTCCAATCTCTCACTGCTTACCATAGATTAAAAAACAGGTTTATATTCAAGAAGGTAACATTAAAAAGAATCATTTGAGCAGAACTGTTCCTCTCAAGGACACGAGTGCATGGCCTGCGCTGCTCATCTGGACACCATTAGTTTGTTTCGAGGCCACGCAGAGACTAATTTCACATTCAGTCACATTGGAATTGGAAGATTAGAAGTTACTCATTGTCTCTCCACTATAGAGATGCTCCATATGCAATTATATGCTACAGCATATAGCGCCTCAATTTAAACCATTTGCATGATGCTGCTCCATGGTTACTGTTCTAATAAGGCATTACTGGCCGTTGCTCCATCCCAACTAGCCATAGAACCACAAATAAATACAAATCCTCTGTGAGCTTGGCTACAAAAATAATGGATGACCGTGATCTGCTGGGTTATTAGGATGTAAATTGCCTGCATAGAAATACCACTGAGAGAAATGACAGACCAAACCTAAAAATATAAAAGCATGAAACTGGTTTAATGAGTAGCAACGTAAATGTGAAAGATTGCCATCTCATTGAATATGATTATTACTGTTTTTTTCTGACGTAGACCAGTACTTATGTACTCCTGCTTTGGCTTCCTTTTACATTTTAGTATTATTCATCTTCATGGAAAACAATGCGCCTTATTGAGAATCAAATCCCGGCACTCATGGCACTTACATGCGTGTGTTCTCCATCTGAAGTAACAGAGAACATTCAGCAAGCTGGAATCACATTTAGATGGGTTTTAACCTTCTTTTTTTTCTTCTCTTCACTCATAATTCATCCAGCTCTCTCTTCTGAGCAAGCTTTACCTCATTTGCTTGCCTTTGTTGTGTGCTTATCCTCCCATCATCCTGCTCCAGTGTTTCTATCTCGGTCCCTGTGTCAGCTGAAACTGCCTCAAACTCGGCAGCGGAAAAAAAAAGAAAAGAAAATCAGCTCTCTGGCTCTACGGACCTGACCCCCTCCATCGTCATCTCTGTGTAATTCTGTCCCGGGACTTACTTCCTACATGGCCCTGCTGAATCCCAGCAATTTGCTCTACAGCTCTAATGTTTAAATGTTTAATTGAGCCACTCATAACCTGAACTGTGGGAGTGTGTGTGTGTAAGCTGAAGGCGGAGTGCATGGAGGTGTTTCTGTTTTAAATATGACGGGTTAGGGTGTGATGGAGATCCAACATATACTGTATGCAACCTGCTGATGTAGTGTGATTCTGAAAACTCAGACTGTATAATTAAGTGTGCCCATGTATAAGCATTGAAGCACACTTATTACTGTTCCTTGGGCTTCTTTCATAACGATTTTTGGCACCCAACTAGTCCTGCAGCTTTGAGAAAACCCATAGAAATTCTATATCAAAACTTGCAGCTTGACCAGGAATGGTGTGCTATGTCTTTTGTTAGCAATTTGTCATATGGTTTTTATTAAATTTGCAAAAAACTGCGCTAAAAATCCCCATTGAAATGGATGGAAAGTTGGCCGGACAACTGCCAAAACCCAGCCATCTTTGGAATCCTATAGAAATGTTATTCAAAGTTTAAATGGGTCACAAGGCTTTAAGCAACCAGTGACTCACAGGTGATTGGCTGGTTGATACTGGACTACGCGTTCACAGTAAAAGCTCACAGATGATTCAGCCTGAGTCATCGAGTCCTCTGTGCTGGAAAACAAATTATACATCAAAACGTGCGGCTCGATCGAGACTGCTGTGCTATGTCTTTTGTTAACGATTCGTCATACGTTTTTTAGGAAATTCGCGAAAAACTGTGTTAACCAGTGACTCACAGGTGATTGGCTGATTGATACTGGACTACACTTTTAAAGTCAAAGCTCACAGATGTAAAAAGGTACCAATCAAGGTTCGTGAAACATGCTGGCTTTTCAAAATAAAATGCACTTATATAAATTATACTTTATGTGTAATTAAAGACATATTACCTGGCAAATGCTGCATTGGAACACTTTTCTTCAGAAATGTTTTAGTTATTATTGTTTATCCATTATGTTGTAGCTGTTGCATTTATATGTGATCCCACACATGTGCCTATAGACGCACTGACCACCACTGATCCTTCATGCACACACTTTCAGATTTTCTCTCCCCTTTCCGGCTCACACACAGAATACATAGAAACACTCCCCCTCTACATGAATAACACAAATATATTCAGCCCGAGTCCTCCGTGCTGGAAAATAAGATCAGTCAGGGAGCCTTTGACCCTGGTCCATGGCTGTGCGAGCATGTGTCAGTGAAACAGCGAGCGGAGCAATATAGAACGAGTGTGCGTGCTTCATGTAAATGTGCCGCCCGCAAAGTGCTTTTGTTTGTAGATGCTTATGTATGCACACACATGGACTCATAAACTCTAAGAAGCCAGTGTTCATGCTTTGGGGGGGGACTGGCAGTAGATCTATCAGGCCGCCGTAGTTAGTTTCAGTGTTAATATTCAGTGTACTTCAACACCTCCGCCGCTGCTGCTATGGGCTGGGCTTTATTTATTGTCATGTCTATGACTCTGCCTATCAGCTAAAGCCTTGTTGAGGCAGCAAAAAATGCACACACACACACACACACGGGCACCTACATCTGCTGGTTCCGTTTGTCTTAGTTCATTAGAAGATTTTTTATTACATCTAGAGAAGTAGATTGAGGCAATTCCCAGACAACGGATAGCCTTTGCAAGTTCAGGATGTATTATAGCTCTAAATGGCTTCTTCTTTATTTATATATTCATTTTTTAAATCCACCCCAAAGTGTGCTAAATGAAAGATTTTTCTTTTTATCCATTCGATCGACATCCTTGTACATGACTGTTCTCTCAGCTGTGGCTCAACTGCAGTCAAAATGAACTCCCATCAACACACAGGATGTATGGTCGATGGGTTTTTTTTTCCAGGATCTTTGCTACACTGATGGTCACATTGCTCTGAATAGCACTGTCCTGCTGAGGCATAATAGTCCACCGGTGGTCCGCTAATCTCGGCGAGGCAGGCACACTGTGCCCTCTCCTCCCGCAGCTACAGGATATGAGATGCTGATCAGATTTCTATAATCAATTTACCAGAGCAGGAGGTATAAATCCTGTCCATTCACTCTTTCTCCCTCTGCCCCCCTCTTCCCTCTGTCTCTCACTCTCTCTCTCTCTCCCCAAGTCTTCCTCCCCTCCCTTCCCTGCTTATAGTTAGATGAATAATTCAGCAGCCAATGTGGTGAAAGGTGGAGTAAACAAGTCTATTGCCTAATATCCCGAGAGGCTGCCAAAGAGAGACGAGCGAGGGCAGAGAGCTAGCAGAGATAGGGGGATGGAGCAACACAGGAGGAGGGTATCTATGGAGAATGGACATCCAAAGTCTTTCCTCATGACCCGCAGTCATTTGCACTTAGATTGACTCGGAGGTTGCGCCAAAATGGCACAGCTGGCTTCGAGTGGTTGCCTCTGCTTTCCTCTCTTGAGCCACACATTGGCAACCATTAATAATGAAATCATACAGTGAAACACAACAGCTGTGTGATAGGGTGGGAGAGAGTTCAGGGTCCCTGCCTCTCCAAGACGAGAGTTCCCGAAAACAAAAACGAGGATAAAAGCAGGAGTGTACTTCAGGCTACTGTATAATACAAGACGTGACTCTCCGTCCGCTCGCCGAATGTCATGGAGAATAACTCTATTCAGGTTTGGAGTGCAGAGTAAGTAGCTTTTATTTTGACACCATCAGGTATACAGGGACCATGCCTAAACCCGGAGACACATACAAATGAGCAGTACAGCGTTTTGTGCTCGTAGTAAATCCAATGCAGGGAGAATTCAGAGGACACAGTGTGCTTACATAACTAGCAAATGTAATCTCACTCCGGAGTTATATTCACTGATTATGCAAGCAGAACTACTGATTGATGACTCACCCAAAATTCAATTATCACTCTAAACAGTTTTATGTGGAAATTAGATTAGGATTTTTTTTCTTTAAGGAACCATGTTAATTAAAGAGACAGAAGGCTATTTCTGGTTGTATCTGTTTTTAGAGCTGGGATATTTATGGGGTTAGCTGCATTTCCTGAAGTCGATTAGAACCTTGAAGTTAAGAAGAGTTTGCAGCTCTAAATCACAAGAGGTGGGCTGCACCTAACTATTGTGTTGTGTGTTGTGCATGCTATGAAAGGTGCATGTTGAGTGTGTTTTTGCATTTAAAGGAGAAAGCTGTACTCACTGGCATGGTCTGGCTGCCGTGGAGGGCACTGATTGCAGACTGAGCCTCAGTATGTGTGGAGAACTTAACGAAGGCGCAACCTGGAAGAGAGAACAGATGCACAACACACACACACACACGCACACACACGCACACACACACAATATACACACATATAAATATAAACATACAGAAAGGTATTCAATCGAGTGAGTATTTAAAAGCCTACGCTATATTAATAAAGGATGTTGAATTGCATTTGACACCACAGAAATCACAGTGCAGCGAGAGGCTTTCACTACACAGCAGGCTGCTCCACTCCAGGCATTAGGCAGGCAGACAAGCAGGCAGAAGCTGCAGGCTAAAGATTGCACTGATGAAGCAGAAAAGCATGCTATTTAGCACCACATGCCTGTCTGTGCATATTAAATACTAGCTAAAGTGGCTAAACTTAAATAAAAAACCCCTTCGAGAACTCAGCACACTTCATTGTTCCCTCGGCGAGAAGTTCTGATCGATACTTTGTGAATATTGGATCAAATGCCAGAAAGCACAGCACCTGCGCTGTTTGTTGTTGGAATATTGGAAGGACTATAGCACTATTATTCGATATGCAGATCTAATTTTCACTTATACGGTGTCCCTGTGTCTTCTACAATTAACCGTGAAGGTCCACTCCCAAATTTGATTACATAAGCAGTAACAATAGCTGGTTTGAAATATTAATTACACTATATCCCCCTTTACTGTTTTTATCAAGATGTATTCCTGGATGTATGGCGTGGGAGGAAGACACCGCTGGGACGCATGACCATCTATTAGAAAACAAATTAACGCACTTTCTCAATGATGCATGTGCGATAATGGTGCCCAGTCCGCTGCTCTTGCAACGTCTCTGGAGTGAGTTTATCGAAATTGAAGAGGGCATAAGAAACCAAAGTGAACAAAGACAACACTTCTTTACGCCGTGAGGGCTGAGTGTGGGTCTGTTGCACCGAGCCACCATGTCCTCTTATAATTATACCCTATTTCACCTAATTTCATTTCATTTTAAGTTTCCTTTCTTTTATTATTTAATCTCTCATACTTTATTCTTCTTATCACCTATCCCGCTTGACCCGGCCGCCCTGCCATTCTTCCTCTGTTAATGGGCTTACCCCCGTGGACACCAGCCGATCAAGATGCCCATTCAGCTGTCAAACCACTGCCCCCTATTGAGATATGGATAGAAAGGAGCTCAAGCTCGTGATGACCTGTACAAGGACTTTGCTACAGTAGTACAAAGTATATACCTCTATAATCAGGCACTTAAAGCCGGGGTAGGTAGTATTTTTCTGGCCTCACTGGGCAGAAAATCCACAGTAACCTTTCAGCATATTGTAATTCAAGTGGTAGGAAGTAGGAAACTAGACTTCTGCATTTTCTTTTGGCTCTGTTTTCAGGATTTAAAGTCTCCTATCATGGGCTAGACTTTCTAGCCAATCACAGTCTTTTCAGACAAATCAAATGAGGTAACATATACAGCAACAAAGTCCACAGTGAGAGTGCAAGGGTTTAGATTTTCATTCAGGAGAGCTGAATTTGAATCCTGTATGAAGTCACATGTACAGTAAATGCTAACTTTTAGCTTGACTTTATCTTAGTTCAACTCAATTTTCTGTATATAGCGCCAAATCACAACATATGTCATCTCATAGCACTTCACATAGTAAGGTGAAGAACTTATAAATTTTCATATACAGAGAAGAGAAAACCCAACAATCCAATGTTGCGTTTGGATTCCCTATGAGCAAGCAGTCAGCAACAGTGGGAAAGAACCAAAAGAAAAAAAACCTTTAATAAGGAAGAAAAAGAAAAATCTCTGACAGAACCAGGCTCAGGGAAGGCGGCCATCTGCCTCGACCGGTTGGGGTGAGAGTGGGGATGAGGGGGGTGGGGGGTATTTGCACTTGTGCATGTGCTTGTGTTAGTCTGAGCTTCTGTAGGAGGGTTGTATTAT
>OMNN01028994.1:0-13774 GCA_900302755.1 Chromis chromis
GGATCCTAGGCTATGATCCTATGAATCCTTTTTGAGCACAAGTGTCTTGTGTTTAAATTAACTAAGAATGCTGCTACTGTAATCCACATGTGCGATAATTATTTTTCTCATCATTTACAGTGTGCAATATCACTTCATGTCGCTACTCAATATGTGAAATACATCTGTACTTTTTATTAGTCTGGGCATATCTCTTACTCATATTGTTGCTTCTGTACTGTTTAAAAAAAAACCTTTCTTGTACATTTTTTATACTTAGTAATTCTGTACATATTTTTCTTATGACACTTACTTTACTTACTTTGTATCTCATATGTTCCTTGCTGCACTATCCACTTTGCTACTGTCACAAGGTAAATGTCCCTGTTGTGGGGCAAATAAAGGATTATCTTATCTTATCTTATCTTATCTTATGTCTGCTTGGGGAAAGGTCAGGGGATCACCAAAGTCACTGAGATTCATCCTCTGGGTACCACGACTGTCTGTACATATCAGCTTCATATTAGTGAGACAGACTGTCATATGAAGAAGCACTCTAAAGATATAAATCCAATGAGGCCTGTGACACATTCACCGTTGATACATAATATGCACGAGCTATTTCAGTCTGTCCCCTTTGTATTTGTCCTGCCTGTCAAAGGCTGCAGAGTTACCTGCATGATGAGTTTACTGGAGAGCTGAGGCACACTGCTGTCTTCTCCCATGGCAATCTCAACTGATCTTTATTCTGTAATTAGTGGAGGCCAGAGCTCAGCAGACATATGCTCTTCTCATAATGCTCACAGAAATAGCCAGCTGTGAGCGCACACGCACCCATATACACACACCGACATATCAAGTAATCCAGCTGTAACAAGAGAGACACTTTGCCACATGGACCAATATAATGATGAGTATGCGCTCACAACAGATTAGACAATATTACATATATGATGCCAAAACGTCTGTTTGCCTTCTGGTGTTCATTTTCCAAACTGCGCAGTGAGTAAGTGTGTGTGTGACTCTGGAGTGAAGTTAATTGGCTTTTCATCTCTGCATCATCCCCTCAGTTTTATAAATTCTTGATGAACTCGAAACTGTTTAATGTTGACTTTGATCAGTTTTATTTAGTTGATGGACATTTAAATCACGAGGCAACGGAGAAATCTAATACTCCAGGCATTATGCCATGTAGAGTAAACACGCTGGTGGAAGAAATGCATTTTTTTGGTCAGTGGATCCTTTGCTGCTTGTAGTTATTAGACTGAGATGGTGTTTAAGGGACAGTAACTGAAGCTATATTTTTACATTAATGCAGATTTGTATTTGTGGTTTTGGTTCTGATGTTCTGCTCATGACTTGATTGATGCTATTTTGTAGAGCAAAAGTTCAATGTTATTTAATTTCAGTTACACCATGAGTATTGAGTTGCATTGTGTGTGTCTGATCTTTTAGTTCATTTAATTGAATTATGTTGGACTAGGAGAAACACTATTTAATTTTTGATTGGAGCAAGTGCATATTAAAATGACAACAAACAAATCTTGAATCCTCCATGTCCACTAATTAGTAGAAATTAGTCAGGGTTTATGAGTCAGGAGGATGTGACTTGTGTCATTCAAGTAAACATAAGAAAGAGCTCATTTGGTCCAGTGGTCAGTGTATCATTTATTTCACACACAATATTAATCTATTGACAGTTTAAGTCAACGCAATCACCTACGATGCAGCTACATGTTTGCAATGTTTCTCATCTAACTGGATGCCTCTGGGCAGGAAGCCGTCCTGGGAAATACATTTTTTGATATTTTATTGGTTAATTTAAGGTAAAAATAAAAGGAGAGCTTATGATGAAGCATTTTAAAGACTTTGTTTGAAACAGCTCTGCTCCTATCAGCCAGTTACAGAAGAAACCTTTTGTTATTGTATTGTTTTGTTTTTATATCCCCCAGTGAACATTTTTCATATTGCTTATAATTTTGTTTAAAGAAAGCTTTGATATGGTGTCCTTTGGCTTATTTAATTATTCGCTGTATAGAAGTTGGTGTGAGAAATGTGTCATTAAATGATGTTGCTTTGATGTCTAGCAATATTAGCGGAACCCTCTTGCAAAGCCACAGCAGAACATCTCTCAGCCCTTTCTGTAGGAAGCCATTACTTTTTTCATCTTTTACGTCCAATTCGCCTGGACACTTCCCTCACATACACACAGCACCTTTTCAGCATTACAGATAGCATATTATAGTTTGCACCAATACCATTGGGGCCAACAGCGTAAGAGAAAACAATGAAAGGTTTTCAGGAAACCTTCGTGCTCCACATTTATTGTGAAAACTGACAACTTCAATCCCAATACTATACTTAACCATGCTGACAGAGAATAATAACATTCAATACTAATCCTCTGGAAGGAAACCCTGTTTTGATCTTGTTGTCTTTTGCACATAACAGCAGGAATAACCGCAGTCAAATCTTGAACAGAGTTCCATGGAAGCTAAAGCTGCTCGACCAGACTGAGCAGCTCTCCTGTCAAACCTCCGTCAGGCAGCTGCTTGTATGTAAATTATATGTTATATAGTCTTTAGCAATGTCATGACAAGAGATTCTGACCTTTTCAAGTATGACAATCACATAAAATAGAAGCATCTGTCACTTGATCATTTGTTAAAACCTGTTCTGTTCATATTCTTTGAGGTGTTGAATGAAACAGGTGAATGTGTGTGAAATCCCTTCTGTTAAAAATGGTGCTTTCAGAGAACAGTTACAGCAGCACTAAATACTGTAGTAAATGCAGACAATGCTGTGTGACCTTGTTATCCAGCTATCGGTTACTGTACCTGAGAGATTAGCGGAGCAGAACAGGCAGCAGCAATCGCCCCTGGACTTGTCTCGGACTGAAATAGCTGAGTGGAACCACTGTACGAACTAAAATTACACAGATTTGAATTGTCAGTGAGACTAAGGTGGAACAGCGACAACTGTGCACATCGCAGCTCCTCGGGGCAGAACAGTTGGCGGCTGACACTGAAGAGATTTTTGACACCTTTCGCAATTTTCTCCTGTGATTTTCATGGTTTTGCTGTCAAATATATTACATTTCATAGTACTGGTATTCTTCATGGTGGGCAGTAGATAAAAAAATACTTTTGTTAAAGGCTCAGTTAACCCAGATTGCAGGAAAAATTACGACATACTTGTGGTCACTAGCCAGCTGATCTCTCCCAGGCTTCGAGATATTAAAAAGTAATTTGCATTGAAGAAAAATGAAAGAAACACACAAACAAGTATACGTTCACACAGATGCCTCAAAACCTGGGTCAATAAAACCAAAACTTTGCATTTAGAGGAAAGTAACATCATGTAATTAGTGTTCTTTTTTAATAAACAGTTATATGCTGAATTAATAAAAGGCTGAAATCCAAAAATAAGTTTTAAATAATCACAATGCTGTGGTTCCGATCAGATAAACCCGCTGAGTGAAGCTTTTCCAGAGTTTGTCAGTTCACTTGCTGTAAAATTGTCTGGTAGTAAAGTAATTGTTTAATGACAGGAGCCTGTGAAGACCAATTTCGATGCGCTCTGAACAGTTAGTCGGAAACTGCTTTTAAAACAGAATAAGTTTGCAACAAGGGCAATAACTTTAAATTTACTTTCTCATGCAAGCTTAATATTCTACCACGGTGCACATTAAGCATCTTTGATCAGTCATGTATATAAACAGGGCCACTTTAATCCCGCACATGGTTCACAGGAGACTAGTTCAGCTCTTTGGCCACCAATCGACACATTTCAAACTCCCTCTTCACTTTTTCAGTGCCTCTGCTTTTTCTCAAGCTTAATCATGAGTCCACAGTCACAATATACACCCTCTCCTTAGCTGTGTGTGTGTGTGTGTGTGTGTGTGCTGGGTTTTGACAGCTCTGCTATGCAAGGGAAAGGGACAGGGAGTGACCTGCTCCTGACTGGCTTTGATGGGCACACTAATGGGAGGCTTGGATGAGAAGTTCATTGAATGGGCCACTGCTGAGTAGGAAGAAGAGTGGGTTTCTTATGTGGGAGGACTCTAATAGCTTTGGCCAAGCTCACTGCGCAACCACTCAAGACTCCCAGCATATACTGTCTTGCGTGGTTTATATGAGCCCTGTCAATTTAAATTGCTTTTTTAGATAGCATGAAACAGTGAGTGGAGGTAAATTATCTATAGGAAGAGGCGGTAGATGGCTCTGCTCTCTGTCGGCTCCCTTCAGTCAGTTTACAGCTTTTCTGTGCATCCCTTTGCTCATTTCTTAAACATGAATTGGCGACATGTCTGAGGACGATCTTTAGTTCTCTTTGCCTTGATTTCAAACACAATTTAAGTCTGATTTGTATATAATTTAACTAGTCTGTGTTTGTATGCTTGAGGGTCTGTGTATATAACTCGGTAAGAGGATGATGCTGAAAATTAATGCAAAATTGGATTTGGGAGAATTATGTTATTGATTTCTCTGTAAGTTACACACATTTCTCCCTAAATCCACTGTAAATACCCCTGAAGACACAATCCGCACACACTTTGTTATTGACTTACAATTGAAAACATATAAGGCACGAGCTAAGTCATGCATGTGTGTTGACAAATAATAATAAGCTGCTCAGTGTAAAGGAAAAGGTTCGGGTTGGCTCGTTTGAGAATGACTGTAAATACGAAAATCTCTGCTCAGCACAACTGCTGTGCCTTCCAAATTGATCGCTAATGACAATAGCAGATCAACCTTCACATCACAGCAAGTGCAGCTGATGATTAAACAGCTTGTTTTGAGTTGCGGATTAAACCGAAGACAACAAAGCACCTCAAAAATGCACAATTCTGTCCGGCTTCATCAAAAGCTGCAGCTGGGCTCCCCGTGACAAAAATAGGAGGGCCTGTAGGTAAACAGATGAATAAGCGGATTTACGCTGCAAGAAGGCCATGAAAGATTGCTCTCTCTGGGAAACAAACTCTTTTTGTCACATGCAGCACAGAGCTGCCTGGTGTGCTTCCATAGTCCTGCGTTGACAGAGACCGATGGACTGTCCCTTCCTCTCTTATCGGAGCTGCTGCAGCCCCACAACGTCTGGCTGCAGGCCTGCAGAGACCTTCTCTCCTCTCACACACACATGCAGACTTTCTTACAGACACACTTGCTTTTGAATTTTACATAGTGTTATATGGAGTCTTATATGGATCTGCATGAAATTAGGGAAACACTCTACTTCCTTTCCTTGTTAAAACTCCAGAAGCTTGGCTCTGTGGATGGAAATGTTTGACAGTTGGTCGGTCGGTTCCTCCTCTTTGATCCAGACTGAAATATTGGAACAACTACTGGATAGATTGCATGAAAAATGGTGCATTCAAGGTCCTCAGATGATCATCCATTCACCCATTAGCTATACACCGCTTAATCCTCTGTAGGGTCGCAGGGGGACCATACAGAAAGATCCCAGGCCCAGGCCGGGACGCGAACCGGGGTTCTTCTAGCTCTCATGATCAATAGTTTTCAAATGAGATCCAATATTAGGAGTTTAAAAGTTAAGGAGGCTAAAAGGGCATATCCTGGATAACTTATTCATGTGTTTCACAATAAAACACGTCATGTGGGCAGTTTTTTAAAATTAATTATTCATGTACATGTTTTGTTTTGTTTTAAACATCTGATGCTATATGTCTAACATTTAGCTCTTCTTTAAAATAAGCATCAAAGCCTCCGATGACACAAGCTTCACTGCAGACTCTAAGTCACGTTACTTGTCAGCCTGCTGTATATAATTCATACACAAATGCACATTCACACATTTTCCAAGTTTAGAATGCAACTAATGATTTTTTTATTGATTTATCAGGCAATTATTTTCCCACTTGACTTCTCAAGTTGTCATCAAGCTGTCGCAGTTTACTTGTTTAGTCTGAAACGCCAAAGATATTGCATTTTTAGTCTTGAAGAGAAGGAAATCCACATATGTGAGAAGTTGATGAATGACATTTAAACCACCACTTGTTAATCAAAGTAGTTTTTGCTTCATATTTTTGCTCATGTATTAATTAACTAATTTTTCCACTCGTGATCCAAATCTCATCATTGAGTTTGCAGGTTTTTTTTCTATAGATGAATGTTTTGGCTGACTGCTTATTTCATCTGTCTTTGCTCTTATGAAATGTGTGCATTCTTCTGGAACAGACCTTCAACCTTTCTATACACAATATAAATCATTATGACACCGTTCCTACTATGGGTTTCCTTTACTGCACTTTTTCTTTGTTTCTGTCCTCTGGCTTTGCAAACGTGTCCACCGGCTACTGCCAAAGAGTTCACTCTTCAGTTCACTGTGTCCTCTCCTTAGCTTCCTGCTCTGTTTGCTTGCCTGTTTTCCCCGAGGGTTGGGAGGCATTGAGCAGCATATGGAAAAACCAGCACCGAGGAGCGCAGCTGAAGCATGTGTTGCCTATATTTTATTAAGTCTTATCAGACTGCTGTCTCTCACTTCCCTGCTGCCAGCGCCAGCACCAGTCCTGAGTCTGTCACTCAGCATTTAACTACATTTCTAAAACACCTGTGGCCACAGCTTAAGGGAAGCTGTGAGTCTAGTGGGGATTTGATAAGTTGATGTATTTTATCATGTGCTGCATAATCAAACCCTTTCTCATTAATTCCAGCTGTTGCCCAGCTACTAATTTCCTGCATATTTAGTTTCTTTTGTCAGCACCCATTTCCTTTCTCTCTCCCTTTTGTTGTTTTCTACTCTCCCTGAGCCTTTCTTCTCATCTATCTCTCTTTGGATTTTCTACTTTTCTTACTTCCCGCATTCCTCCCCGGCATGCTCTAAATTCCCAAACTCTTTTCTCCCACAGTGTTGTTGCGTGAGGAGGTGGTCCAGCTTCAGGAGGAGGTCCACCTGCTGAGGCAAATGAAGGACATGTTGAGTAAGGACCTGGAGGAGACCCAGGGAGGCTGCTCTGCCAATCTGCTCTCTGCCACCGAGATCCGTGTGCAGTTGGGTGACAAGGAGCAGGAGCTGGACCGTGCCAAGGAGGCCTTACAAGGTCAGGAGCCAACACAGACGTCTTGTCGTCTGGCCTAATCCGCCAGAGCTCCTTGTTTCCAACAGCTACATACCTCAAATATACAGAAAATACAGCTGTCTGGGCTCAAATCCACTTTATCTCACCAAAGAAAAACAGCCAGTGGCAATTAGTTAGTTTTTATCTCCATGTCATGCCAAACATTTGGCACATCTGTGATGTATCAAACATTAAAATGTAACTAGATATCTGGCAACACATGTTTAAACATACATTTGTACTTCTGGATAAGGTCAAATCGCATACTTTATGTGCAGAAATAGCCTTTTTTTTCCTCATTTCCCAGGCTTTCTCAAAGTAACTGGCTAACAGGAATGTTTTACATTGACCTCTATATATTCGCGTGGGTATATGCTCTGTACTTACCCTTGATACCCTTGATGATAATTAGATGATAATGTATTTCACTTTTCTGTTTAGTCTGTGTACATACATTTTCTGCTTTAAGAAAATTCCTCAGTGTTTGATTATGCGCACAACAATATCAGAACAATTTTTTTGAAATTGTGCATTCACTGCACCAGCATATGTTGATTTAGCTCATCAGGATTTACTTTAGTTTATAGACAACAAACAAGAATGAGTTATCAGGACAAAAAAACATGCGAGTGAGTCACCAGCTCACTTTTTGTGCATTATCCATGTTTAAAAATCAATCTCTAACAAAATTCTTCTTCCAGACTGACATTACTTCCAGTTTACATACTGAGTAATGAAGTAACTGTGACTTATTCGGTACATTAGTGAAATTAAATAGATCATATCTCTCTTTACATGCAGACTTTCAGACATGATTCAGTCTTAGAAATATGGGTGTCACCCCTGATGAGCAGCCAAGTAGACTCCAGGTTAACCTCGTTTTAATTAACATCCATCAATCATGACCTAGAAGCTCTAGTCTGAAATATTAATGTGTTAGTAAGACCTATAGATAATTACTTGCAGCAAAAATAAAAAGGAAAAGACCGAAGCTTCAGTTGTGGTTTTACTTTAATGTTGCTGCTCTGCATGGCTTCTCCGCTGCTCAGAGAGTCACAGGTGGTAAAGAGCAAGCTTGTAAACTGTCATGTAACTGCTGCAAAACAGGTTTAAACGTTGAGCGTAAAATATGAAGCTGGCAGGAGGAATGCTCCCCGAGTCACAACTGTGTGCAGTTTGTGGAAAGTACAAGTTCCAGTCTTGCCTCTCTGTTGAGCACAGCCTCTCAGGAGAGCGTTGTTATTGTTTTTAACCTGCAAGGAGGCCCACCAGTTGCATCATGGTTGGGAGTTGTCTCTGTGAGACAATGAAGTTGAGAGAATTCAGATGCACTCGTTCTTCTTGAGGATGAGCCAACAGAGACTCCACATGCCAACAGAAACAGTTTCTTGTAAGATCCAATGAGCCACTGTGCCACTTGTCTTTTGTAATGATTACATCATTTTCTCTGGGCCATTTCTTTTTAAATAAAGGGGAAAAAAACACACACTAGCTGCACCTTTCCTTAAAGCAAGACACAGTGTCACCTAGTGGATCACTGCTGCAAGTACAGAGCTTTGTTTCTCACTCACAGGCCTATAGTTTGTATTTTCTTATTCAGACAGTCAAATTGACCTTTAAAAAGCTCATTGATGTGTGATGTGTTTGTCTGTGTGTGCTGCAGCTATGAAAGCTGATCGTAAGCGTCTAAAAGTGGAGAAAGCAGACTTGGTGAGTCAGATGCAGCAGCTGTACACAACACTGGAGAGCAGAGAGGAGCAGCTGAGAGAATTCATACGCAACTACGACCAGCACAGAAAGGTAACACGGGCCCGGATGATTTATCAGCATTAACCTGCTGCAGATACATCTTCATTGGTGGATATGTCAGCTGGTCGGAAATGTCAGTTCAGGGGATTTTGAAGGAGTGTCTTCATTACATATTTTTCTGCCAGGTATCACTGACAAGTTTATTTTTCAGCTGTAAAATGTCAGCCAGTGTGGCAACACTTCACTTCAAGTCACTCAATTCAGCATTTATAAGCAGGACAAATATAAAATAATATAATAAAGGGTTTAACACAATATAATGTATTTTTGTGCAGTTATGGACTTTTTTTAAAATTATTATTATTAATGTACAGTACAGTAACTTTATCAAATTGTGCAACATCCTTCAGTTATAGTTGTCAACTTGTGTATTGATAAACTTTTGTAAACAGATGTAACTCTTATATCTATATAGTATAGTGATGCATATTCTTATATTTTATATGTTAAAAACTTTTACATATACATTATATAAACAAGTAAACAATGACAATAAATTGTTGACATAAACTGTAAAGACTTTAAAATGTCATTCTAACTGCACACAAATACATTATAGCTAGTTAAACCCTTTATTAAACATCTGTATACTGTTTATAAATGCTAAACAGGTGGACTTAAAGTAAATGGGTACATATCTTATTCAAAATTCTGAAAAAACTCTAATTTTAGATTAAACAGTTTATTACTGGCATCAATAATAATATATCTCTTTTGGTCATGTTTTAAAAGGTGGATCCCTTTTACAACATACCCGTTTGGACATAGATTATAAAATAGAATTTAGCTGTGATTTGCCTCTCCACTCAAATTTGGAGCTCTTTTGATCATTCAAGGTGAGTTTGGTGGCTAATGTAGACTGTGTGTGTGATCTCTGCAGGAAAGCGAGGATGCAGTGAAAGCCCTGGCGAAAGAGAAAGACATGCTGGAGAGAGAGAAGTGGGACCTGAGGAGGCAGACCAAAGAAGCCACGGAGCAGGCCAACATCCTGCGTTCTCAGATGGACATGAAGGAGAACAGGATTAAAGAACTGGAGGCCGAGCTCACCATGGTGAGTCACCCTCCCTGCACGTGGACACAACTTTTGTTGAATTCATTCAAGCACCATAGTGGCAGCTAAACATCATTATCTGGTATGTGTGTGGCATGAATGCAAACAAGTAGTGGGTTGTGTATTCATATCAGCTCAAACACATGCAGTAAGCTGCTCTGCTATACAGCCTCATCCCTTTCCTCTCTCAAAGCATTAAGTCTTTCTCCAGGCTGAGGAAGAAATTTGTGCCTTTTTTCTGGTTCGGTCCCTCCTAGGTACAGCTGTCAGTCTGTGTGTCATTAATCTCTCTCCTCCCTCGGCAAGTCACAACCACCCACAGATCGTCACATCAAGCTGCATCACAGATCAGATTTGTTGGCACATCAGTGCCAGAGCTGCATCACTGTCAAATAACCCAACAACAAAACAACAAATATATATTATTATACTTCTTCTCTTCTTCTCTTCTCTTCTCTTCTCTTCTCTTCTCTTCTCTTCTCTTCTCTTCTCTTCTCTTCTCTTCTCTTCTCTTCTCTTCTCTTCTCTTCTCTTCTTCACTAAATTGATGTCCCCTGAATGGCCTCTCTGAAGATTCCAATATTAAATCATGTGGAAAAACATGAATATGTATTGTTTGAGGGCAAAAGAATGTTGAGATGATATATTACAATATTCAACTTGCTGCTATTCACTACTTTTTGTTACCAACAATCCCATGAATAGACCAAAACCAATAATGTCTCAGTCTCTCAATAACTTTTATATACTTGAATACACTTTTTAGATTTTAAAACTGGTGAGATATATAGTTCCATTTTAAGAAAAGAAAAAAAAGCTGGGCACTGTATGTTACTACAAGTATTTCTCAAACAGGAGTAAACAGTCTGTTTGTTTGGGACTATTTTCAGCGTCCTCTTGTGAGGATTTGCAGCAGCAGGTTGGAGTGAGCCAGATTGTCACCCAGCAACATAACGTCTCACTGATTTGTTTGTGTAGTTTTTGGACAGCAGCAGTATATGGCACAGAGGAACAAGCTATAGCCTGTCAGAATTTGGTTATACAGTTTATGTACTTACTTACAAGGATCACTGCTTTTTTTTATTATTATTGTAAGATAAACATTCCCAGCAGTATCCTTAAACTATTATATTAAGTTGAGTTCAGGATGCATACCATTATACTTGTTCATGTGTACTGTGCTTTTGTGAGTTTATTTAAGACAAAAAAAAGTGTATTTACACCAGTTTTGAAAGCTGAATACTATATATCTATGTGTTTTACTTTCAGCCAGTTTCTGAGTTTTTTTTGTGTTTCCCAGGCGAAGCAGTCTCTGGCCACTCTGACAAAAGACGTACCCAAACGGCACTCCCTGGCCATGCCCACAGAGACTGTGGTGAATGGCAGTCAGGAGTGGGTGATGCAGGCCGACCTGCCGCTCACGGCTGCCATCCGCCAGAGCCAACAGACCCTCTACCACGGACACGCCACCGACAGACAGGGTAGGTTTTTTCTAATCCACTCTGCTTGGTGTCTCCATAATGCTTGGTGTTGCTTTTACAAACTCGCCATACTAACAGAGGGTTCTCCTAGAGGTTTCTCATACTAACTGAGGGAATTTTTCGATATGTGTGAATACGTGTGTGTGTGTGTGTGTGACACCTTCAGCTGTGGTCAGGATCAGCCCCTGCCACTCTCGTCAGCCCTCTGTGATCTCTGACGCCTCTGCGGCTGATGGCGACCGCTCGTCCACACCTAGTGACATCAACTCACCTCGTCATCGGACCCACTCCCTCTGCAATGTAAGAGCTGCCTGGCCCCCTCCATCAAGTAATCACACCTCCACAATCTTCTATTAGTACCTCCCTCCCTCCCTCCCTCCCCTCTGTCTTCTCCTGTTCCTCTGTCCTGTGTGCTTGTTGGGTTCTGCCTGCCTGCTTAGTGCTGGTGGTGAAGTTAATATTCAAAGTAATATTGTGACACTGCAGGAGTTTGACATAGTGTATTTCTTGTCGAGTTTGATGAGAAGATTGACAACATTTTCATTTCTACTGTAAATAAGAAGCTACAGTCAGCAGCTGGTTAGTTTAGTCGAGCATGAGGACTGGAAACAGGACAAGCTATTTGAGTTTCATCTCATTCATATACAAAGTACTCAGCTGGAGGAATCTGCACCCTCAGGACCACAGTGTGACATATAAACAGACAGAATTGCAAGCAACATATAGAGCAACTGAACAGGACAGTGTGCAGTACATACACAGTATAGCAAACTAAAATCATCTAACACTGAATGTTGCACAAAATGTAGAAGTGCATGTGTGTGTATGTAAACTCATTAGTATAGCTAGCTATGCATCTCCGGTGAAAATCAAGTTTTTCACCTTGTTAACTTGTCCATATGGTGCTTTTTATATGCTGGTAGACATATACAAATAAGCAGTCAACACCATGACGAAGCATTTCCACCATAAAACTGCAGTGTACTGATGACAGACTCAAAAACATGGATTAAGACTGCGGGAGTTTCATACGTAACAAACCTAAAGAAACAATCCTGCCAGCTTGCAAGGTTGAGCTTTCTGTATCATTACTCTACTTCGACCTCGGTTTCTAGTTCTAACACGTCCGGCTGAATCACTCCAGTTTTACAACATGCCATTGTGTACTGTAGAGTAGTTTCACAGTGTTGAGTAGAGTCATGGATTAGCTGGGAACTCCAGCTGCAGCGAGCAGGGAGAGAGAGGCGGAGACTTCATGGATCCAACCTTTCTAGAGGAAGCACCGGTGTAGTGTTACCATGCATCTGAGCCAGGAAGGGATTATTTTCATGGAAAACCCATCTGTGTAACTTTGATAACCAGGGATGAGATTAAATCAACAACCGGATAGGGACTTCAAGGCAGATGGCAGTGTTTTAAAGTTCAAAAGCTGCAGGTGAGGATGGCAACAGAGATGTGCGGAGCCTGACAGCATGAAGATTGAAGCTATTGTACAGTCTGGTAAAACAAGCTTGGATGATGCGGTATCATCTGCCAAACAGCACTGGAGACAAAGGGATTGTGGGAGGGGTGTGAGGGGTCATGTACAATGCTGGATGCCTTCCAGAGACAGTGTGCTGAACATTTCTTAGATAGAGGAAAGAGTTGTATTGAAAACTCTCTGTAGGATCTTGCAGTCTGCAGTGCTACAGTTACCATACCACACAGTATATGCAGCTTCTTATTTACTGTAGACATAAGAGTGTCAATCCTCTCAAAAAAGTCCTATTTCATCAAATGTGAACTTGCCTTATGACTTTAACACAGCTGTTTAACCCGAACTCACTGTCTGCTCTACCCATTCAGTCTATGGAGGACTTGGAGGACCAGAAGCGTAAGAAGAAGAAGGAGAAGATGACTCTGGGATCCCTATCGCGGGTGTTCGCTCGGGGAAAGCAGCGCAAGTCACTGGACCCCGGCTTGTTTGATGGTACAGCCACCCCTGATTATTACATAGAGGAGGATGCCGACTGGTGATGCTGAGCGTGCGAGTGTGCAAGTGTGTGTGTGAGTGTGTTCAGTTTGTGTGGACATCCACCTGGCTTTAACTGTGTGTGAAGACTGTTTTGTTTGTGGGTTTATCTGGAGGGAGGAGGGGGTGGATTTTCATTAAAAGCCTAAAAGAGACTGCTATCCCCATAAATGTACAGTATATTACCCTCAAATTGTATGTTTGTAAATTAGATATATATTTATAGTTGTACATGTATGCATATGTATATATGTTTACATGCATATAAATATATATATGGGGTTATTACGATGTGTAGACATGTTTATGCTGTATTATCTTCTAAATGTCTTAATGTTTTATGTTTTTTATAACTGGAGACTTGA